>JAQZBX010008048.1:34360-49037 GCA_029593785.1 Cabassous unicinctus | reverse complement strand
GTATAATTCATTCACAAGGGAACAGTTAAATATCCATGATATGTAATGTCAATCTTTTCCTCATTTTACCATAACAAGGCATTTAAAAGTGACTGAGATTTTTAATGTGTGGGTCTAATCATATTTATTCAATAATCTGTAAGTACTCACTCACCAATAGAAAAAAAACGCATGCTTGATTTAGAAGAAATGAGAAAAAGTCATGGATAACCAAACACTATTTGAATGATTTCAGGTGATGAAAAGAAAAGCCTTAGAGATGACTTTTGGATTTTGATTTTCTTATTAATATTCATTTTTCTCCAATAGTAAGTGGCTGCAAATGGCTGAAATTAATATTTAAACTTATATCTTATGTGACATCTTGTGAATACACATAGGAAAACAGTTTCAAAGACTTGAAAACATAAACTGCTCATAAGTAATCAAAGGAAATAATATTTTTCTTCTTTCATTTCATTTATATATCTTTCCAGAGGGAAGATAGCACATAAATTGCAATAATTTCCAGCTTACTTACACTGGAACCCATTTAAAAAGCTGTGTAGGAAAAAAGAGCCTGGAAACAAAAATATACTGCTTTCTTGCCAAGTGAGAGAGTGCTGCCATTCCCCTGCTAATTGTTAGCTCCATCTTAAGTACCTAGAGATTACCCTTTCAACCAAACTCCAGTGAGCCTTATTCTGCACCTAGCACATAAATGCTAGGGGAAAAGTGAAACAAGTAGCTGAGGTCCTTGTGATATGAAGTAACTTACATTTCAATGGGAAGAGACAGACTGTAAGCAAGTAAACAAGTATATAAGTTCAAGTAGTAAAAAATGTTTTGATGAAAATAAAGTCAGAAATCACTACAGAGAGTAAGTGGGCAGCAATAGATAGGATGGTTCAGAAAAGTCTCTTTTGAGAGGGTGATGTTTGAGATAAGACAAATGACTTTGGCAGATATCCACAGCACACAACGTATATCTACTGTAGAAATAGTTCTCTACAGGAAAACTTAAAACCAATTTCACTCAAAAGAAATTTGTCCAAGATTTGGACAGAGGGATGGGAGGTATGGGCAGAAATAAATATGAATTTATAAACGTTAGGTACAAATATCTAAAATTCTGAAATATGGACAATGATCCTTGGGCTTTGGAGTCAGACAGACCTGAGTTTAAATCTTGCCTCCATCACAGACTGCTCCTGAGCTAGTCACCTCATCTTTCTGATAGTCCCTACATCATAGACTTAGATTTAATGAGAGACATTCTTTGCCTTCTTACAAGACAAAAACTACTTATTCATATAAAGTTTGCAAATACCTGCACCAGTGAAAAGAATTAGAGGGGTACAGAGTAGAAAAGTCATAAGGTTAATTAAGTTTTAAACAAAAGCCAAGTGATGCGCAGGATTTAGATTTGACATGGGAGTTAACAGAAAGCTCAAATAACTAGAGCCTGCAGAGTCCTCTTTGCCTGCAGATATCCTTCTGGTCATAATTTTGAATATACCTACCATAACAGTACCTTCTTAGGTCTAATGGCCTTTGATCTAAAGAGCTATCAATTAAGAACACTAGCAGATTGTCACAAAGGGAGGTCTCTCCAAGCCAATTTCACACGTTAACAGTCTATTGTGTTAGTTTTAACTAAAAAAACCTTCTCATTATTTGAAAGATTTTCCTCAAAACATGTTTCCTGTCAGACTATATGTGTTTAGATTAAGAAAAAGCAACTAGCCTTAATCTTGTAACACCAATGTAACACAATAAATCCTAGCTATTTTATATTCTGGCTCATGTAACGTTAACATAACTTATAGCTAAGATTCAGTTGTAAGATCACTGTGGCTAATGAAAATATATGACTCACAAAAAGTTTTAGAAACCACATTCATCGGCAGTTCTAGGATTTCGGGGGATTTACTTTTAAAATAATAAGATCTGATTTGCAAGTGACCTAAACAGAAAATAGATGCCATTTAAAAAGTTTTGTTAAAAAATAATTTCCAAAACTGTTGGAAGTACCTTCTAAATATCCTTGTCAAGATCCTCCCAAATTACTACATTGATAGCTTTTCACTAGACTTAAAGTCAGCAAAATACAAACTCTAGAGTAAGACATTATTTCAATTACATTACCTGATTACTGAGCAATAATTATGAGTAAAGCCAGGCTCTAGTGGCCTAAAAGATGAGTAAGTACTTTTGGAGAGTTGACAATTTGGGTTAGAAAGCAGAAAGCAATGAAGAAAGGAGAAGCCTGTCTTTGATGCAGAAAGCTAGGTTAGGAAAGCTCCTCCCTCGCCAGTTTCTCTACCTGTTTGGCTCTCTCTGAGGGAGTCGTGGCAGTGAAATCACCTGAGAATCTTCAGTGTTAGAGGGCTCAGAATCCTTGTGTGAACTCCAGCCAGTGGTTTGAATCCAGGCTGAAAACTTGGATCTTTGGACCCAGCGGTGCCTTTCTGAAAGCCTTAATGAGACCCCTGCCTTTCTCTACCTCACTGGAGAACTTATAAGAGAGTCTTTTCAATGACCATGCACTCTCTGGACTTAAACACCAGAGAAGCAGCTTACTTCAGCTTCTGAGTGAAAACACACAAAACCCTGGCCTTCTTCAAATTCTTATATCACTTATTGCTGAGGCCACAACAGACACCTTTTACTCAATTTCCTACTCAATATCATCTGCAGTTTTACTTTGAGGTAGGTAACTGGGTAGCTGATGCCTAGACTGCAGATGAAAAACAAGAAAGGTACTTCTTACTGATAATGTTAATAGGAATTATAAACCAATTATTTATTAGAGTATAATTTACAAAAATAATTAAATGCATCAATTTTAGGTGTACAATAATTTGATGAGTATTGACAAATTTATTCCCTGGTTAACTATCAACACATCAAGGTATAGATTATTTCTATCTTTGATCACTTGGTTTATTATATTCTTAGGATTAATTTGTAGTGAGAAATGCATATATTTTTAAAGCTTTTAATAAATATTGTCAAACTGCCTTCCAGAAATTTGGTAGAATTAGCCCTGAACTCAGTTGTGCATAAGAATGCTAAATTTAGAGAAGAGATCATTGCCCTGTTGGCAATAGGTTGTCCATTCCAATGAAAGCTGAATTTTGATTAAAAAAATAATTAAAAGTACATGTAAAACTTCCTTATATTGAAAATTAATATCTTTGAATCATTATAGAAGTGAAATTCTTAGGAAAAAATTGAAGCATGTTAAGAATAGAAACATTTTTTTTAAGAAAATGGCATTTTAATATACAAGTTCTAAATTATCTTTGTTATTTTTTAAATAGAAAACCACAATCCAGACAACATTTACATGTAAGAAACTTTCTATTACAGCAGTGCTATTCAAAAGGTAATCCTCGGGAAGCGGGTGTGGCTCAATCGATAGAGCCCCCGTTTACCATGTGTGAGGCCCCGGGTTCGCTTCCCGGGGCCTCCTTGTGAGGGCAGGCCAGCCTGTGCAGCGCAGTGGGCTGAAGCAGCGGGACCTCACAGCAAGGGGGAGATAAGCAGACACGGAGAAAACACGCAGCGAATGGACACAGTAAAACACAAGCAGCAAGGGGGGGATAAATAAATAAATAAATAAATCTTTGGGGGAAAAAAAAAAAAGGTAGTCCTCGTACCCACAGCATCAATATCACCTGGGAACTTTGAGAAATGCAAATTCTGGGGCCTCAACCCAGACCTCCTGAAACAGAAATACTGGGTTAGGGGTCCAGAAACTTGTGTTTTTACGTCTTCCAGGTGATTCTGATACACATTCAAGTTTGAAAAGCTCGGTGTTAGAGGATGATATACATTGACCTAGGAAAAACAACCAACCAACCAAATAAATAAAACCTTTCCTACACTCAGGAGTAAAGCCAACACTCAACAATCACCAAATATTTTTTGAACTTTTCCTTTACCCCTTTAAGTCCAAGCCTCTTATCTGTATAATGTGGTTCAAATCATTTCTGATGATTCTAGATTTAAAAATTCATGATTGCTATGTACAAATTCTGAATCTGGGACTATGGCAGATATAAGGAAGTTGGAGTCATGATCCTTGACTTCAAAGAATTTATAATTCAGTTGGGTGGGAATAACATAACATGCAGGCTCAATTAGTAACTATGAAGTGAGAGACATAAACAATGGACCATATAGGTACCAGTAGAGATGGAGGTCAACAAAGGTTTAGGTAGGTAGTTTGGGCTTCATTGAAAAGATGCAATATGAAATGCCCATCAAAAGTTGTACAGATTTTGCATCAATGGGAAAGGATGAAGGAGGGCATTTCTAGTTATCAGACTGCCAAATTGTACAAACTCTGTTTTAGGAAGAGTATGTAGCCCAGTTTGTCTGTGTTGGAGACTATATGTAAATGTAATAGTTTCAAATGAACCCATAAAAAAAGGTAGGGTCAGAAGGCTACTGGCAAGTCATTTCCATTTCCTTGGCATTTTGTGAAGTGTTTGATTGTTAAAGATGGTTCTCATGTCAGTGAGGCGTGACTCAGGTTGAATCTCCACTCTCTTACTGGACTCTTATATAAATGGAGATACAGAGAGAAAGAAAAGGGAGCTCTGCCATGTTGACCTGGCCACGTGAGAAAGAGGACTCAAGGATTGCTAGCAGCCAAAGCTGAGGCACGAAGCCCCCAAAAGTCTCAGTTCATGGAGCAGCTCAAGGCTGAAGAGACAAACCACACGCCTTATCGCCCTCAGCCAGGCTCAGGGAGAAAGCAGAGCAGCCAAGGCTGAGAGAGGAGGCCCAGAAAGAGATAAGCCATGGGCCTAATTGTCCACAGCTGAGCCCTGGGAGATGGTAGCTTCTGGATGGGAAGACAGGGACACCGGCAGAGATCAGCCTCCATCTTGCCTCACCACGTAACAGGACGCCAGAATCACCAGTAGCTGACTTGGGTAAGAAAACATCTCTGATGGTTCCTTGATTTAGACATTTTCACAGCTTTGGAATTGTAAGCTTTTACCCATAATAAATTTCCCATTATAAAAGCTAATCCTTTTTGGTACTTTTCATTGGCAGCCCAGGGCAAACTAAGACACCAAGTCACTTAAGCCTTATGTCTCAAAATACCTTTGTAGCTGACTGCATAGAGATAGACTTGTGTTGTTATAATGTTGTTTTTTTGTTTTTTTTATGTGACTCTCCCCCATAATGTTGTTAAAAATCTTTGAAATAATTTTATATGTATCCAGTACATTTAATTGAGAAATGTATATATTTATTCATCTGTGTTTACCTTTTAGTTTTTAATTGTTTATATTTTCAATTATTAAATGTACAAAATAAAGTAAAAAAAAAAATCTTTGAACTAGACCTATTCTCAGAATAATAGAACTTGAAAATTTTCATGTTCCTTTCAAAGAGAATTGGGACTAATGCCTTGGTATATTATTTTATAAAAGTTGTATTATAACCACATTTTCCCATGCAATTCAAAAATCCAAGTATCTAACAAGGAGCTTGTTTAATAAATTCAAATATCCTTTTGACAGTGCTGTGGGCTAATAGACTGCTACAGGAAAAAGTGAGATTCCAAAACCTGAACAAACCAGACTTGGTATATATCTCATACAATACTCAAGATTATGTTGTTCTTTAGAGAAATTGCAAGGGAATTAGAAGTATATACAAGAAAGTCAGAAGAGTCTAATAGAATACACAAAACCTATGCCTGTCTTACTAGTAATGGAAGAGGCCATTTTTATACATTTTATACTGAATGAACATGATAATGTTTTTTTTTTCCTTTATTTTTACAGGAGCTTTATATTGCATAAATGTTATATAACAGAGATTCCCAGATATCCCTCCACCCCCTCTCACACTTTCCACCATTAGCAACATCTTCCATTAGTGTGGTACATTTGCTTCACTTGATGAACCCATATTGAAGCATTGGTACTAAGCATGGTCTATAGTTTACATTATGTTTTACTCTTTGCACCACACAGTTGTATAGGTTTTGATAAAATGTATACTGGCTTGTATCTGTCATTACAATATCATGCAGAACAATTCAAATGTCTCAAAAATGCTCTATGTTACACATATTTTTCCCTTTCCCTCCCCTCAGAACCTCCAGTGACATTTATATCAGTGTTACAAGTTCTTCCATTACTAGAATAATAATAAGTCTACTTCAGTCCATAGTTGCATTCCCTCCTTACATTTGTTCATTCTGCTACCTTGAGGATTTGGGGATGGTGATGTCCACTCTGTTTCTGATTGAGAGGGGGCTTAGATCCCATGGGGCAGATAGATAGAATTGTCTTGCTTGCAGTTGCAGATACTCTTTGCTTCTTGGGATGGGCATTGTCCATCATTATCCTTTTGTTAGTTGTCCTGGGTGAGTCTGATGATCTGGAGATTGGTGTTGGCTGCAACTCTGCTGAGATTCAGGGCTCACCCAGCATATGAATAGCTGGAAGATTTAAGTCTATGAGACATTTATGTAATGGGTATAGTGCTAATTATAGGTTCAAATAAAAGGGGCATAAGAACCATGAGTAGGAAAGTTATAAATGATTCTAATTCTGATACATTGGGGAGACAGGTTATCATATATTCCAAGGTAAGGTCCACTGATGGGGTGCCAATTTTCTGGGGTTGTCTGCCTTGCCTATAGTGTTTAGATGTCTCTAGAACCCCCAGGAACACCCCTACTTGAGCCACTATTTATTGTGGCAGACAATATTGTGGGATCCTCCTTAGATGTACATAAGTATAACCTGTAGAATGACCTCCCAACTCACTTTGAAACATTTTAGCCATAAAAACTCATTTGCATTTAATATTTCCCCCTTTGGTCTAGGTCTTTCTCCAAATGCATCATTAGTTGGCACTTGGTATTAATCCTTCAGTGCCAGGGAGGCTCATCCCTGGGAGTCATGTTCCATATTGGAGGAAGGCAGTAAATTTATATCCTGAATTTGGCTTAGAGCGAGGCCACATTTGAGCAACACGGAGGCCCTTAGGAGGTAACTCTTAGGCAATATATATTACCAGGCCAAGTTTCTATTTCACAAGAACAAGGTTCATAGGTACAAGCATCAATATCAAGGGCCTGGCGCATATGTCCACCTTTCTTTGCTAGGCATTGCCCATCCAGAGATTCTCACCACTCTATAAGAGAATGAAGCAGGACTCACCAGGATGGAAATTCACTTTTCTGTCAGTTATTCTGTGGGTCTCCACCCACCGAGACAACACCCCATGAACACATGAACATACTCACATTCCACAGAGGCATGTCCCAGGTGCAACCCCATACACCATCCCCCCCATCCCTGACACCCCAGACCAGTGATCCTCCCCAACCACAGCTGCAACCCCTCTGCAACCCAAAACCTCTCCAAAAACAAAGCCAACAACAAAAAATAACAATAATAAAATAAAATAATTAAACAAAAAAATTAAAAAAAATTTTTTTTGTATTGTGACTTTCATCACTGTAAGATATGTGATCTTTTATGTAAATTGACAATTTCTTCTGTATGTCCCCCCAGTGTCTTATTTTTTTTTTCACTTTATTTTTCCAAGAAGCTTTAGGTTACAAAAAGTCACATAAAAAATACAGGGATTCCCATATAACCTTCTCCCCCTCCCCACATCCTCTCCTAGCAATAACATCCTACACAAGTATGGTACATTTTTTTACAATCGATGAATAAATATTGAAGCACTGCTGCTAACCATGGTCAGTGGTTTACACTATGGTTTACCTTTTGTACTGAGTGCTTTCATAGGTTCTGACAAAATGTATAATGGCCTGTATCCATCATTGCAAGATCATGCAGAACAACTCCAATGTCCCAAGATGCCCCATGTTTCACCCATTCCTCCCTCCCCCTCCCCTTAGAACTTATGGCAATGACTAAGTTTCAGTTTTGAAGAATAAGATTTATAGTTACATGCATTAATATTGACGACTTGACATACTGGTATGTTTACTTTTATTAGGCACTGCCTATGTACTTGAGAACATACAGCACTCCCCAGGATGGGGATTTAATATTTCCTTGTTTATTGTGTGGGTCTCCACACACTGAGATAACACCCTATGCCAAGATGAACACATCCATATTCCATAGAAGCATGCCCCAGGTGCACCCTTTCCCACATTTCCCACCACCACCTACGCCCTGCACCAGTGACCCTACCCTGCCATCTTTGCCAAAAAAAAAAAAGCATTCCCACCATTGCAGTTTCAATCATAGACCTACAAATCCCCAGTGTTCACTTGTTCCTTCTCCAGCTTTCCCTTCAGTTCCATGGACAGTCCATCCCAACATCCTCACCATACTCACCTGCACATTCTAGGACCATTGACCCCAATCACATCCCTGCACCACCATCACCCCCCTCCACTGTCAAACCACTTCCTTAAACCTAATCATGGGTTTTGCCCATATTGAGCATTGGCTTACCCCACTCTACTCCCTTTCTTCTAGACTCTACCTTTGAGAGTCTGCTCAGTAGGCTTAGGTCATATCAGTGAGATCATGTAATATTTGTCCTTCAGTGACTGACTTACTTCACTCAACACAAGGTGTTCAAGATTCATCCATGTTGTCCTGTGTGTCAATACTTCATTCCTTCTTACAGTTGAGTAAATTTCCATTGTGTGTGTATATACCACATTTTGCTTATGTATTCATCTGTGATGGACACTTGGATTGCTTCCAACTTTTGGCAATAGTGAATAATGCTGCTATGAACATTGGTGTGCATATATCTGTTCATGTCCCTGCTTTCAATTCTTCTGGGTATATGTCCAGCAGTGGGATTGCTGGGTCATATGGCAATTCTATTGTTATCTTCCTGAGGAACTGCAAAAACATCCTTCACAATGTCTGCACCATGCTACATTCCCACCAGCAGTGGATGAGGGTTCCCATTCCTCCACATCCTCTCCAACCCTTGTAGTTCTCTATTTTCTTAATAGCCGCCAGTCTAATAGGTGTAAAACTATATCTCATTGTACTTTTGATTTGCATTTCCTTAATAGCTAGTACTGTTGAGCATCTTTTCATGTGCTTTTTAGCCATTTGTATTTCTTCTTTGGAAAAATGTCTATTCAAGTCTCTTACCCATTTTTTAATGGGATGTCTGTCTTTTTATTTTCAAGATGTAGGATTTCTTTATATATGCTGGATATTAGGCCCTTATTGGAGAAGTGGTTCCCAAATATTTTCTCCAATTGAGTAGGCTGCCTTTTCACTTTCTTGACATACTCCTTTGGAGCGCAAAAGTTTTTAATTTTTGAGGAGATCCTATTTTTCTCTTTTTGCTTTTGTTGCTCATGCTTTGGATGTAAAATTTATGAAACTATTTCCTACTACAAGATCTTGTAGATCCTTTCTTACATTATCTTCTAGGAGCTTTATGGTCTTTGCTCTTGTATTTAGGTCTTTGATCCATTTTGAGTTAATTTTTGTATAGGGTATGAGATGGTGATCCTCTCTCATTCTTTTGGCTATGGATATCCAGTACTCCCAGCAATGGCAGAAAGTTGTATATAAGCATTATGCCATTCTGTCCAGTTGAGTGAGCCTGGTGGCCTTGGTTGAATATCAGTTGACCGTATATGCAAGGATCTACATCAGAACTCTCAATTCGGTTTCATTGGTAACTATGTTTATCCTTATGCCAATACCATGCAGTTTTGACCACTGTAGCTTTGTAGTATGCTTTAAAGTCAGGTAGCATGATTCCTCTAATTTCACTTTTCTTTTTCAATATGTTTTTGGCTATTCAGGGTCCCTTGTCTTTCCAAATAAATTTCAAAATTGTATTTTCCAATTCAGTAAATAATGCTTTTGTAACTTTTGTTGGGATTGTGTTATATCTGTAAATCAATTTGGGGTAGGACAGACATCTTAATGATGTTTTTAGTCTTCCAATCCATGAACGTGGAATATTCTTCCATTTATTTAGGGCTTCTTTGATTTCTTTTAAAAATGTTGTGAAGTTTTCTGTGTATAAGTCCTTTACATCTTTATTTAGTTATGTTTATTCCTAGATATTTGATTCTTTTAGTTGCTATTGTAAATGGAATTTTTTTCTTGATTTCCTCATCAGATTGCTCATTATTAGTGAACAGAAATGCTACTCATTTTTTTGCATGTTGATCTTATATCCTGCCACTTCAGTGAACTCGTTTATCAGATCTAGAGGCTTTGTTGAAGATTTTTCAGGGCTTTGTATGTATAAGATCATGTCATCTGCAAATAGTGAAATTTTACAGTAATGTTTTTCTAATGCAAATCTGTCTCTGGCCTACTCACTGATAGTTATAAGATAGAGCAGTGGGCTTTAAAAAACTACTCTATAGTGTGGTGTTTGCTGCATTAAGTGACATATTCTAAAACCGTTCACCCTCTCATGGTGTTGTTATGATTGAATTGTGTCCGCCACAAAGACATGTTCAAGTTCTAATTCCCAGTCCTGTGGATGTCAACTCATTTGTAAATAGGTTCTTCAAAGATGATGACTTATAAGCACTTGTACATTTCAACACACTTTATAATGATTATTTTGATACTAATGTGCAATTTAATATTTGGATAGTCCCCTTAAACTAAAGGGCTTAAAACATCTAGGTAATTTAAATCTCTAATCATAATTTCCGAAAAAAGGTAGACCTGAATTTTTACAATCACTCTCTTGTAAATTTGGAATTAAATCAAACAAAATGCAAGGTTTTTTCTATACACTGTAGCAGTTTGAGTACAAAGCATTCAATTGAGTGCTTGACTGACTTGACTGAAGCTTTATTGAACTGATCATTGTGAAAACTCAATTTTGCCTTTAGATGGTTATTTGTGGGCTTCCCCCAAATCAAAACCACTTTGCTTTTAATAGAGCTTTGAATTAATAGAGTTTCTAAAGGTTTCTTTGAAACCTCCCTATTACTTATCTCCGTAAATAACAGTATTTATAATAGGTCTCTTTGAGCTGTTACCTCATTTTCCTGTCTAATAATGTGACATCTGACATAGTTATTTGAAAGGAAAAGTGACCAAGAATTAATCCATTGTAAACCACCAGATCTTGAACAACTTTGCAAATATATGACATTATGTAACAATTTCCTAATATCTTCTCTCCATATAGCACCTATTTTGAGCACAGAGTAAACAACACTTAGCCCCAAAATATTCCTCATATTTATGTATTATACCTTCCACTAAAAGCAATTTCCATCTTACTATGTTATCTTAAAGGTGTGCATTAAAATTTGAGGAAAATGAAAACAGAAGACAAAATTTGAGATTTGCAGATGAAATTTTAAAATATCAAAGACAGAATAACTACATTTATAAGTATTATAACAACAATGTAATTGACATGGCTGGTCTCTATAGATCAAACACAAATAATCACACATTATGTAGAACACCAATGTATGAAAAAAAATCATAAATACCTCATTCTACAGATAGACCCTTTTCAGCTCTGTGATTGTAGATTCAAGTTTGATTCTATCTACTTAATATGACTAAAATAAATTCTCTACTTCAGTTCCTTCTAAACCACATCCATTAGTATAGAAAGTTGTATGTAAACAGCAGCTCTGATATTTGTGTCTAATAACTTGTACACATTTAAAACCTCTTAGAGGGAAATGGATGTAGCTCAAGTGATTGGGCTCCCATCTACTATATAGGAGGTCCAGGATTTGATTCCCAGGGCCTCCTGGTGAAAGGCAAGCTGGCCGGTGCGGCAAACTGGCCCACGTGGCATGCTGGCCTGCGCAGGAGTGCTGGCCTGAGCGGAGAGCTGGCCCGAGTGGAGAGCTGGCACAGCAAGATGATGCAACAAAAAGAGACACAGAGGAGAGACAATAAGAGATGCAGTAGACCAGGGAGCTGAGGTGGCGCAAGAGATTGAGCACCTCTCTCCCACTCTGGAAGGTCCCAGAATCAGTTCCCGCTGCTGCCTAAAGACAAGCAGACACAGAACACAGACAAAAGACAGCAAGTGCAAAATCAATGGGGTTGGGGGGAGAGAAATAAATAAATAAATCTTTTAAATAAATAAAACCTCTCACACATAAAATTGCCAAGGTGTCTGTGCAAGTAGTATTACAACTTACATTTTTTGACTGATGTGCTATTTCACCTGTAACCCTAATTAATCTTGAGCCTATGTGGCTCAGTCGATTCATGTGTTATATTCACAAAAGTACAATCCTACACCAAATAATAGTTGGAAAGGAAGTTGAATCTTTCCTCATCTCTTTCAGATAACTTTAAAAGAGATCTAACCCATAATTCATACCTATCAACAGATCTTAAACAAACCAAAAGCTTATTATCTTAACAAGATGCAGGTACTTTAGAGGCTCTCCCACCAGCGCATCTCATATTGCTTCTTCCACCACCCCTCTCACCCCATTACATAGATTGTTTTAGTCCCTCTAGCTAACTTGTCACCCTTTTCCTCAGATTTTTATAGATCTGACTTTCTCTACCCATTTTCTTAATTTTACAAATAAATATCTGTGACTGAGTTAGCAATATGGCTCCTTTAAGAGATAGGTGGAGAGAGAATGGGTTAGTGAAAGATATAGAATCCTCATATTTCATTTATTTCCCTTTGTGTCTCTTCTTAGTCACTCACCACCCCCATCCTGGGGAAGAGAGAAGCAATTTAAAGGACATGTAGTTAAGAATAGCAATAAACCCACACAGTGGGCACAATACAATTTCAGTCTTGATTTTTATCTATCATAGCTATATTTTTACTAATCCAGCTCATCAGCCACATCATTAGTTTGAAAAAGCGCATAATAAATAAATATGCTCAATAAATGTTTGAATCATATGCTCTTATAATCTACATTTACTTTCTTCAATTTTCCCTTTAAAAAATAAGAACTAATATTGAATTTCTTTGGTATTCATTTATATGAAAAATTTATATTCCAGTTTTATAAATTCATATAGCAATTACAATTATGTGAATGAAAATAATAAATATGCATAAAGGTTAAATAAGTGCATGAAAGAAAAGTATAGCAGTGGAAACTACTTTAAAATCAAATTCTGGAGAACATTTTGAGGAAAAAATAGAGTGCATTAAAATTACAGTTGAATATATAAATTGATAGCCCTGAAATAAAGTGGAAAAATGAATATTTATAAAGTAACTACAAATAATTAATTTTATTTAAAAAGACATCATTAGGAAGCTCTTATAGCATTATTAAGTCTCATAATTAGTGTAGGTGAATGCATTACCGCCTCCAAAGTAAACTTTCACTCCATAAAATATATCTCTGTGCTATGCATTATGATTTAGTGCAGATTCCTTAGTTTCCGTGTTATTCTTTTCCTTCTCTATTAAATATTTTCAAAGAGAAATAACCAAAAAGGCTTATCAAGGAGGAGCTAACCACTTCACTAGTTTACCTAATTTCTTATCAAATCTGTAATAGGTTAGAAAAAATAAAATTATGCCTTTTACAGAATATACATTGGAATATTACTCTGGAATATCTTAATACTTAATTTAAAATATTTTAATATAAATACATAATTTAATAAAAGTCTAGACCCCTAAGTTAAAGAAAATCCAAATACAATATACAAAATATGGATCTATTGCACTTCTCATGATGTTATGTACATAGCAGGCTTTCAAGAAAAATTTGCTATATTCACAATTGAGTGGAAAATAAATACTGAAAAATTAATTTCAAAACAGTTATGATTTAATTATTTATATCAACTACATTTTTCAAGGCAATAATTATTACTGATTTCTCATTTTCCAACTGAGGATAATAATTCATTTTCTGTTATTTTTCATTATTTTTGTAAATATTGGTGATTATTGCATCCCACCCCACCCTCCAATTTTTAAAGGGAGAGCAAAATTCAAAGGATAAATCTCCTTTAACAATGTATCTTTCTTTATCTACATATAGATTAAACATGTTCTTTCTTATTCAGGGATTTCTATTAATTCCATCTGCACTTTAAAGAAAATTCCAAATTTTAGAGCAACTCATTTCTAACCAATAGCCTGTACTTCTGAAAGGCCAGGCATATTTGTGAAGAGTCCAAGAATGCAAATGAAAATAAGTTTACACCCCTGATTTAAGTTTTCTGTTTAACATTTATAAAAAGGAAAATATGACCTAAGTATCTTATGGTGATTCAAGGGATCAATGATTTAATTAAGTGAATTAATATACATAAAAAACTTAGAATATTACCTAGCATATAGTAAACATCCAAAAATATCAGTATTATTTTACATTGTTATTTAAAGCTTCTTAAGAATATTGGAAAGGAAATGCTAGATATTGATCATACAGATGATTTCTGAATGGTTGAAGGAACTTTATGGGAAACTTTCATTTTAAGAATATAATAAAATTTAATTTTTCTTGTCTATTTATGAAATTATAAAATGGAGAAAAAACAAAACATGCAACCTAAGCCATGAGTCAGTCATGTATTATAGTGAAAATATTATAACTATAATATATTCACTTCTGTTATGGTCATTTTCTGTGTGTGACTTTGATATTCTAGATGAGAAACAGTAAAAAGTTGCATTTTTAGTAAATCTCTAGTTGAGAAATTTAGGAAAAAGCTAATCTGATAAAAATGCATTTTTAATACAGCTGCTC
>JAQZBX010008048.1:0-34260 GCA_029593785.1 Cabassous unicinctus | reverse complement strand
ATTTACATAACTTGAAATAATATTTTAATACATTTTACTCTTTGGACATTTAAAAATGAAGATAAATACAAAAGGTAATGCAGAATATCCCAAAAAGGGAACCCCCAAAAACCCCCAAAAAGGGAATTTAAATACATACATATATATATTTATATCTTTATGATCCCTCCTTTACTTTCTTTTTCTTTTTAAGGAATAATTTACAAAGTTGAAGCCCCAAGTATTCTTTTCCCCAATTCTATTTTTCTCCTTCCTTCTGCAAAATGAATTTGATTTGTATCTAGTTCACATTTTATACTTTAATTAAACATATGTATACAAACCTCTGTAATCCTATCTAAGCTGCAAGTCTTGATATACAGAGATTTTATCGATCAATTTCAAATATTAGTTCATTCCCAATTTTATTCTCTTTTTCATTCATCATTTGTTTGTTTGTTTTTAACCTTTTTTCTTTGTTTGTTTAGCTTTTGATTTATTTTGGAATTTTATTTCAGTAAGATAACTGGTCTGGTAAGTAATCAAATCCTTGAAATCTGTAAAGAATTACTTTTTGACCTACCAGGTGGTCACTACCTTTTCCATTTTCCATGTGTGTTTAAAAAGAATGCATACTTGTCAGTTGTTGGGTCCATGATAAATTCAGCTTCTCAAGTCTTTTTTGCTGACCCTAAGATAATTTAGTCATACATGACTCAGGTTCATTTGCTAGACCCTGGTGCCTATAATCAAATTATTTCATTCATACAGACAATTATTAGCAATTACATCTACAATACCGCCTATAAATATAATGAATTCTCAATTCTGTTATTTTTAGTGTTCCCAAAACACCTTGCATAAAAGTTTCACCTGAAGCATGTATGGCAATAAGCTCTGGCAGGGTTCAACTAAACATAACTCCTGTTGAGGTAACTAACCTAGGGTGCCTTCCCTAAGGGAGGGGGCTATTGCGCTGGCTAGGCTTTCTTATCCTGCTCATGTATGAAGGGTGTAGTGTGTCTACAATACTCTAGCCTATTCATGGATGTCAAATGCCACTAATTTCATCAATGAAGATCTATTTCTAGCATCCATAAGGCTAATTAACCAGGCTTTACTTTCACCAATGAAATCTCCTTTGTAACACTCATTATGATAATTAATATAGCCTCTTGTATTGATGGGAGTCAAAGATAGCTGAGGCACTTTTGTAGCCACTTTTGGATTGTAGGTTTAGATTATATGCTCTGTAGCGACTACTGGGGCTTGAATTTCTGATAGGGCAACTGACCTGGGTTTCTGGGGTATATACCAAAATGAACACAAACTGAATATATTGAAGTAATTCAAGATAAATAATTGTAATTGTATAGTTCAAGTTGTCTATGTTTTTTTTTTAACTTGGGATCTGATTGATCTGATTGAGCCACCCATTTTTGATGTCTGTGGATTTGACCAGGTTCCTTTGTAATTTTATCAGTATTGGTGAGCTATATTTCAAGATTACTTTAGTAGGTACAAATCCATATATTTATATCATTTTGGTAGATGGATACTTTTAGTGATTTGCAATATTTCTCCTTAATCTAATAATTATTTGACTTAAAACCCACATTATTCAATATTAATTTTGCTACACTAACACTATTTGGGCCACTATTTGCTATCTTTTTATGTTTAACTTTTTTTTTTTTTTTTGAGGTACCAGGTCCAGCAATTGAACCCATGACCTCCTATGTGGGAAGCCAGCACTCAACCACTGAGCCACATCAGTACCCCTGAGTTGGTTTTTTTGTTTCTTTGCTTGTTGTTGTTTTTTTGTTTGTTTGTCTTTAGGAGGCACCGGGAACCAAACCTGGGACCTCCCTTGTGGGAAGAAGGTGCTCAGCTTCTTAAACCACATCCACTCCTTATGCTTAACTTTTGTGTGCCATTTTCCTTAAATGTATTTCTCGTATTTAACAAATATATATATAGATATACACTCTCCAATACTTTACTTTGTCTCTTTAGTCAGGTTCATTACATGTATCATGATTAATGATAAATGAAAGATTATTTCCATACTCATAATTGTGAGTTTTGTTTCTACTGCTTGTTCTTTCCTTTTCCCCTCCTATCCCTAACCCCTTTATTTCCTTTAAGTGAACAAATAATACTTTCCTTACTTCTCCTTCTTGTTTTCTTTCTGCTCATATGGAAGCTAGAGATTGCATTTCCATTCCTTTACTGGCTCCCCTTAAATTTCTAGCCATAATAACAGTATTATTATGTTATTTCTCTAACCATTATTAATGTTTTTAATAAGTCTTAATGCCATTCTCTAAACACTTCAACCATTTATTATAGATCAGGGTTTCTCAGTCTTGGCACTATTGATAAATTATCTTAACAAAGATAATTTTTTGTTATGGGGGCTGTCCTGTGCATTATCGAATGTTTCTCAACATCCCTGGCCTGGATTGTGGTTGTAACAATCAAAAGTGTCTCCAGACACTGCCAAATGTGCCCTGAAGGGCAAATAACCCCTAGGTGACAAGTACTGATCTAGAAGATAAATAACACTGATAAAGTTCCTAGTTGGCTAATTTGAATGGCAGGGAAAAAAACAGGTAAAATTTGCAAGCTTACACATACCTAACCATCTTGTACAATTAGCCTCTTAATTAACAGCTACAGAAATTAAAAGCCAACCATATGTCGAAGTCTTTAGAATTACAGTTCTTGTAAAGTTGCTTGATTACCGCTTATTTTCATATCTTCATGAAACTTTGGTTATAGAAAGAGCCAAATAAATGTTAAAAAAAGTTTTTTACCTTTAATTTCCTGCCATAAATGTATCTGTGTGTCTACAAAGACATAGACAGCCACTGGGGCCAAGCCAGGATTCCCGTAGTGAAACAATTGACTTGGCATCACGTTGACAATATATAAACAACAGTTTGTCAACAGGCTTCACATTAGTGACAGAACATTTTTTGGCAAAACAGAGGCATCCTTCTGGGCACCATGGCAAAAACAGCTACTAGCTTTCATTCAGGACTCCTCTGCATGAAGAACCAAATTAATTAAAAGATTAGAATTGTGACACTTGTTTAAAAGAGAGTTTTAAAGAAAAAATACAGCACAGCAGAATTTCTGTTGAATAAAAATTTGTCTCTAGTAATTTATTCATATCTGCTATAGACCTGTAACTGCTGAAGGTTTTGAGTTTTATTTTGCTTTATTTTATTTTGATTTTTTTTCTTAATTTAAAACTAACATTAAAAAGGATATTTGTTAGTCATAGTTGGGAAATGTAATTGTTTTGCCAAAATGATGATAAAAATATAACACTTTATTCTGTAGTTCATAGAAAAAGTACATGAGAAATAAAGTAAAAACAAAACTATATATTTATACATACATAATTTTTTTGAAATAAGATATAAATACTGTTTTATAGATTTCAAAGAATAGAATGAACTGAGAATTATGGGAATCTGAAAATGATCAAAGCAAAACTAATTTTCTTAAATGTTAAAAAAACTGAAAGATTTCATCTTGAATAAATGACCACTAGTTCAGCACCTGGACCATTTTATACAGATGAAAGCCGTTCACCCTGTTAGGAATATAAGCCCCTGTGCATATGTCTGTGCAATTTAAAATTGCTCAAGATAGAGGATAGACCTGCTTAGCCTTCCTATGCCAAGTTAAGCTAAGAATTTTAAAGACAATTTTGAAAATATTTACTACAATACCTACTTAAGCTCCTTTAACCCAAAGGTAAAAAATTCTTGGATGTTGATAAGATTAGTTGGGAAGACCATGAGCATAAATGTTGGTGAAGCTGAAACTGCTAGACCTAAAACACTATAAAAACTATTCAACAGTCTAGTTAAACATTTGTGCCCTGATTTTTAAAATAAGTCATTTTACCACAACAATATCTAAAACAATTTTTCTGGGTGTGATAAGTTAGTCATTTTCCTAAAAACATTTGTAATATAAATGGCATCTCTGCCCTTTCTATTACCATCTGAGGGCCTTAGGGTAATAGTCAATGATTCAATCGTTTTCCAACAGATCTGTGCACCTACTCTATGCCAGCACTGTGCTGCATACAAGATATAAAGGTAAGCAAGGCAAGATGTACTCCTTGCTCTCTAGTAACTCAGGGTCTGTTAGAGATCAACACATAAACCAATAGTTACATTAAAAATTGTTCCTGCATAATGTACAACTAATCCCAATTTAAGTCTGTGGTTAGCTAATGGGAGTGGGTGTGGTTCAAGGCCAAGTTGTTGCAAAAGAAAGGCCAGAGGCAAAACAGGGACTTTCAAGAAGGAGACAGGATGGAAAAGGAGATGGGCAGGGTCTTGTGCAAAATAATAGGGAGTTCTGGACTTTATTCCTTAATCCTTGAGATGCTTAGGAAGGGTTCTGAGAAGAGAAATGATACGGACAGTATTGCATGTTAGAAACATCGCAGATGCAGCAGGGTGGGTGGGGCTATTTGAACTGAGGGCATCTTGGGACTGAGATTGGTTAGCAAGCTCTGTCTAGTACGTCGAAGAGCGGAACTAACCTACAGAGAAGGAGAAAGAAATGAAAAATACTTAGTAGGGAAAATGGGTAGAACTTGGTGATTTAATTGAATGTAAGAGGTTTAGAGAAAACATTTCTAAGCTGCTTGATCTTGTGGAACATACTGCCAACATTTAAGTTAGCACATTTAGGAGAAGAAAATGATTAGTTATAGTTTTACATACTCAACATTTATCTAACGTATATTGAGTGTCTATTATGTGCCAGTCACAGTTTAACAGCTAAGGATACCACAGTGAACAAAGGCAGACAAAAAACACCTAAGCCATGCAACTTAAATCTCTTTGGGGAGTCAGACAAACAAGGTAAATATATAAAATATCAAGTACGTTAAACAGTGACAACTAACAGTAATAAGAAAAAAAGAAGAAGGAAAATAAAGCAGAACAGAATTTTGGGGGTTGAAATTTTAGATAATGTGGGTAAGGAGAAACTTCCCTGAAAACCTAACTTTTGAGTAATGACTTGAAGGAAATAAGGAACATTGGCCTGGAGTGGGAAGCAATATTTGCCAAAAGAATGAAAATTACAGAAAATGAATTTTAATCTGCAATTGATAAAAATAAAATCAGTAATAATAATTGCTTTGATAAAATGCTATGTATATGAACAACTAAGCAGTATCTATTTTAAGTATTTTCCCATATTTCATTTTCCATTCACTTACTCATTTAGCAAAATTGTATTGAAAGCTTTCCATGTATATAAAATTGCCCGGGAAGTCACAGACACGCTAAGCTCTGCCATCTCCCAGCCCTTACACATTCCTCTCCTTTTCTTTATGTCAGATGTTTCAATATATTTGCATTCCACAGGGTAGGGAGCATTAGGTCTAATGGAACTGACCATATCTTGAACCCAAAATGAGGAAAAAGGAGTTCCAATTGCTTAACAGGGAGAGAACTCTCAGTGGCAGGCTCCCTCCCCCAGGGTTGTATAAATACCCAGTTGTCAGGAAGCACAGGTATCACTCCTCTCTGACATGAAGTGGGATGCCTATGCAAAGCAGGCATTTAGAGCTGCCAGCCACCAAACCTGACCTGAGCAGTTGGCCTCCCTGGGGGACCGGCAATGTTGGGATCTCTTCTCCTGCTCTTTTGGACCCCTTGTCCTCTGTAAGTAATAAAGCCATCATTTGCTGAAAGTTTTTGCTGTGCCTGAGCCTGTGTTCCCACAACACACAGAATAGCACCTTGCTCCATAAACATCATGAGCTATGGGATCAATAAATTTTTTGCATATTGTTATTATTTTATTTTACATCTTTGAATAATATGAAACAAATGTTATATATTTACCTACATAGTAACCATTACCAATGTTCTCTATTCATTTGAAAACATCCATATTTTTCAAGTGGTAATGAGTCTTTTTCATAAAAAACATTTATCAAAAAAACATTTTATCATAATCTTTTTATCAAATGTTTTATCTTTAAAACATTTGTATGATAGTTGTTTTAAAATTTTTCTCTTATATTTGGTTTAGAGCAAACTGTTCTTTGGTACAGTTTTCTTCATGTTTGTTGTGCTTGGGTTTGATTGAGTGTCCTGAAATTGTGGCATTTTAGTTTTTATCCAATTTGAAAAACATTTGACCAATAGTACTCCAAAAATATCTTGATCCTCTCTTTCTCTTCCCATTCAGGGTTATTTGCTTTCAAGGATCTCCAGATTGAACAACAGACTACTGTATACAATACAATTTGATGAACAAGATTTTAAAGAAATGCTGTCCTGTCCCATAAAACCTTTAGTAATGATGGAAATATTCTATATCCATGTTGTCTATTGTGGTAGCCACTAGTCATAAATGTCTAATGAGCACTTGAAATGTGACTGACACTACGAGGATATGGCTTTTTAATTTTATTTAATTTTAATTAATTTAAATTTAAATAGCCACCTGTAGCTAATGGCTGCTGTATTGGACAGTACAGTTCTAAAGTAAAGGAGGAGAGGCAGAGGGGATTATTATTAAAATGAGTTTTGAATGATGACTAATTTAGCCAGATGGAGTTAAGAAAGTTACTTTATTATGGTAAAAGGAAAACATAAAAAAGGCATAGAGGTCTGAGGGAGTATACTGAGTTTGGGAAACTGCAAGATTTTCCAGTATGGATCAGCTGATGGTATGTTAGATGTGGCGGCACAGTGAGAGTGTGGGGGTGAGGTGTGGGGGGGTGAGGACTTTTCTGTCATACTGAGAAATAGAGATTTTATCATTGTCAGTGGAAAGTCACTGAAGGGTTCAAAAAGATGAAGGACATAATTTGATATTCTGAATCAAACAAATGGAGAAGAAAACATTTAAGAAAGTACCTAGAACAAATGTTTTATGTAATAAATAAAATTATTAAATAGATTAAAACAATGTTCATAAAGTCAAAGCATTCACAGAATACTGGTAAAAATCTATCAGATAGTTGGCCACAAAGAAAATCTCAAATTCAATTTAAAAGTAGGAATTTTAAAGGCTGAAGTTTCTTGTCATAAATACTGTGACTATAAATAATTTTTAAAAGGTGAGCAAAAAAAGTAAAAGAAAACTATTATGCAATATGCCACTTAAAAATGTAGAACTGTCATTCTGAAAATAGCCCATTTTGGAACTTGAATTCTTTTACCAGCCTAGTGGTTTTAACTTTGTGTACCTTGCTCTTGTGAGCACATCTGTATGGCTTGATACTGTGGCAGTTGTCATCACAAGAGATTTTGGGTAAAAAATTCATGCTATCTTAAAAAAAAATCTAAGTACTGTTTACTGTCCATCTCTATGTCTGCATTTAAATAAAACTAATATTTAGTAAATATTCATCATACTCTGAAAAGAATTCTATCCTTATTTGGGTTTAGTTTTAAATTTCTCTCGAATTCCCTTTTGTATCCCCCTGATATACCAAACAGATGCTTAAATCATATTTTCCATAATTAACCTACTTACTTTCTTTTGGTTTTTATTCTTTCTTATTAATGATTCCTCTCTATAGCTCATGGTTTCTATTAAATCTATTCATTGGCAGGATGCACAGGATAATCTTAGTCTTTGAAAAATGAAGCAACCGTTTAACATTACCAAACAACAAAAATAATTTGATTGATTTTCAGTAGTCAAGTTTTCAAAATACTTCAAAGTCATATTATATGGCTTTAATCAATTCAGTGAAAGGTTAATATTTTGAAATATAAGGGCTCTATATTGTTTGAATAATAGATACCCATTTCAAAGTACATTTTATAGCCAATTTGCAGCATTTGGTAAGTAAATTATGTGCTTTGTAGAGAAAGGTATTTAAGAAATATATTAAAGAAGCAGCTTAAAAATAAGATCCTAAGCAAGCTGAGAAATAAATAAATGTGCAAATCAACACAATTATTTTAAGGTATATTAAAAAATAAAAATGGGGATAGTCCTATAATAGCTTGCATACGCCCATTTAGAGTACACCGAACTTGTTCTCTTGTTTTAGAGTATTACTTAGCAGTTAAGTGAATTTGATAATTAAGACCTAAAAGCAGTCATTATAAAACAATGTCATATCATCCCTGAGGAGAGCATTTACATAGGTTTGGATCAATTGCTACATTTGTTCATGCAAAAATATATTTATTATTCACCCATGATGCTTGGAAAGAAAATGGCCAAGAGGTGATGGTGTTTAGGTGAGTAGGCAGTAGGTAGGAAGAAGAAGGTGAACAAAGCATGCCCCATGTCCTCCAAGTGCAAAGTACTGCTACATGCTAAGGATGATCCACAGCACAGGTGGGAAGTTCTACAAATGTTGTGAATGAAGAATCCAGCCAAAATCAACTGTTGTTAAATGCATTTCATGCAATATAACCAGATTATTTAAATTTTAAGATTCAAATAGCAAAGATTTAAAACTTTCTACTAAATTTTTTCATCATCCCTTTGTGGTGGATTTAACTGTGTACCACCATTTGGATTTGTTCTTGGTCTTGGGCCACTTTCTGGTGGGTGCGGACCCATTGTAAATAAGATCCATTCAAGATGTTATTTCAGTTAAGGTGTGGTCCAGTGAAAATCAGGTTAGGCTTTACTCCAAATTATTGGAATCTTTTATAAGCAGAGTGAAAGCCAATGGAGGAGAGAAGCTACAGGGAGCAGCCAGAAGCTGGAAGTCAAAGGAACCCAGAAGAGAAAGGAGAATTTGCAACCATGTGCATTGCCATGTGAAAGAAAAGCCAAAGACCAAGGGTCACTGGCAGCCAGTCCCAGAACAACACAGTCTTCAGGCAGAAAGCATTGCCTCAGTTTTGGACTTCTCCTAACCTTAAAGCCATGAGCCAATAAATTCTGTGAGCCAATAAATTCCCATTTTTTAAGGCAACTCATTTCAGAGCATTTTCTTTTTAAAAAATTTAGAAGTTTCTAATTTCCTGCAGTAAATATCTTTCACTGAAAACAATTCTAATACGTATGGTCATTTGCCTAATACCCCATTTTAAAACCCAAATTATAAACCTTTTACTTAAAAAAATGAAAGGATGAGAAGAATCAATAATATTTTTCTGAAGGGAAATTTAAAGAGTGGTTTCAATTAAGTAATCCCATGGTTTGTATTCAAAATGAGGAGGAATAAAAAACGAAAGCCTAATGCTTCTGATGGACAACCACCAACTAAAGTTAAGAGCATCTTTTTAATCATTAGCTGGTTATGTCAGTAAGCATTTATTGAGTAGCTATTGTTTGCAAAGTACTCCACTTTAACACACTTGTTAACTTATCCCTTTATGACATATTTATCAGTAGTTTTACAATCTCTTGAAAATGAAAACCTGTTTATAAAGACTACCAAGAGCTATTTTAGAAGAAAATAAACACTTTTACGTGACATATAAATTGCTTTCCAAGAACTTGGTAGCATGTCTGGACAATGATAGACCTACTCTGAAAATGCTTGTGAGTTTTTTAAGGTAAGAACTTTTCAAGAGGGATTTTCCAGTCATAATACATTTTCCATACCATAAATAGTGACTGAAAATAAACACAGAGTTTTCTGAGAGGTAGTTTTACATTTTGTCACATATTTGTCCCAACATTCTACCTTAAAATAATATTGCTGACTTCTTGCCTTAACTGACCTATTAACAGTCTTCCTCCCCAATTTCATGCTTCAGTGTGGTCACTAACAAAACAGTCTACATTTCTTAGCTGGGAGGTAATAGCATTTCCGAATGACCTGAAATCCTTCAGAATTGTACTCTACCTGATTTTCAGGGTGCTTAATCCATTTGTATGCTCCAAAGTTTTCATTTGAATTTGTATCAGATCATGTAAGATCAGTTTCTTCTGTGTCAACTGATGTAGCAATAACTGTATATAATGTAACACTGT
The DNA here is from genome assembly GCA_029593785.1 of Cabassous unicinctus. Lineage (NCBI taxonomy): Eukaryota > Metazoa > Chordata > Mammalia > Cingulata > Chlamyphoridae > Cabassous > Cabassous unicinctus. Next base: position 24,330 of record JAQZBX010008048.1, on the reverse strand, counting down.
GTAATGTACAGTTAGAAACTTTTCTTCTATAGGAGTAGGATCTATCAATTTAATGGATTTAGCTACTAAATAAAAAATATTTATCTAGTTCTGCATACTTCTGTAAAATTACTACATTCTTATCTTCCAAGTTAGCTATACCATTATACATTATGAATTTTTTCCATAAAATTATAAACAAGCTAAATATATCAAAAGAATAAAAATTAGTAAAATTTCAATTTATTTCTTCTACCTATGAGAGTTAGAAAACAATATACCACTATCATGGAATACGATAAAGCAATATCACTGTCATTGAATTTCATTTATGTACTCAGTTTAGCAGCAAATCTTGGGGAAAGGGCATTATTCCTAGCTCAAATTTGACAGCCAAAGGATAGGGGATTCCATTATTAGGGTCAGGCTTTTGTACCGTGAACCAAATCTGGCCGGCAGTTTGCTTTTGTAAATAACATTTTATTGGAACATGGTCACACACTTTCTTTCATACATTGGCTGTAACTGCCTTCCTGCTTCAAAGGCAGAACTGAGTAGTTGTGGTAAAGACTATATGGCCATACAAATCCCAAAATATCTACTGTCTGGCCCTTTGAGGGAACGTTTGCCTCTACTCTTGATTATTTATGAACTGTGAACTATTGGTTACATGATGTTAAAACAAACACTACCATGAGAATAATTTGCAAGGGTAACATAATTTTTAAAAGTAAATAAATATGATGAAAAACTAAACGAAACAAGTTCCCTTTGTAAATTTCAGAGAACTTATCTCATAACTGAAGGAGTTTTGTTTCTTATGTGGGTAGTTTGTTCCATTGCTTCTTATACAGGAAGAAAGGATTTGTAAAGAAGACTCCATCCACTTCTATGAAGAGTTGGCAGAGCACTTGGGCTGGAGGGAACTTGTCCTGAGTAGTGACACATATGTACCCCTAGCCTAATCAAGTCCAAGAAGTCTTAAGAAAAGTGGTTTTCACTCAGAAAAAGAAACAAAGGCCACATCTAGCATAGTTTGTGCTTCTCCAGAGATGATTCCTCCATTCAACAAACTGATCACCTATTTTGGGTTGAATCCAGTAAGATAGTCTGGAACTAACTGAGGTTTATATTGCTATAGCAGCTTCTTTACACTAATAATAGAGTTATATTCCCCACACTGGGAGAGAAATTTCCAGGCTCCACTCTGTCAAAAGACATTTCTGAAGAAAGTTATAGACCGTGGCATGTTATTGGGCAAGCAGATCCATGGGCCAATCAGTGGAGAGCTAGGAATTGGTCTATGAAGAGCAGACTTCAATGGGTATTACAGATAACTATCCCATGAATGGAAGATGCTGAATAGATACCATGCAAAGGACCTTTGCCAGTAGGACTCTGCTCGAGTAGGAAATAGACTCTAACATCCAGGAACTCTGAATTATTTGATGTGAAAATAGACTTTTCCCTTATTGCCTTCTGATGATGTCTGAATGATAGTTTAAAGTTTTCTCTGGAGGAGGGAAGGTCCCAGATAAACATCAGTGTTTACTATCCTGGGAGAAACACTCAGACTCAGCTACTAAAGACCTCCAATCAAAGGCTAACCAGCACCCAATCCAGAAGCCACTTCAGGCTGGCCATGGGCATCTGTCAGAAGGCTGATTACTGATTACTACCAATATGAGTATCTGGTGTCTCTTTAACAACCCCTCCCCCCACAAGGATGTTAGCCAAACCCTCATTTTCTGTCTCTCTCTAGTCATATCAGCCTGAGGACATCCACTTTGCTTTCACCTTTCCTATCCCCAGACCCTCTTTCTGCAGGTTTTGCCAACATGCCTGGTGCTGTCTGTCCACTCAGGAAATGCTCTGTACTGGAGTCCTGTTCCAGCCTGCTCAGAACATCCTGGAAACACACAGTTTCCATTGCCTGAACACTCACATTCATGCCTCTGCCCATGTGATTAGGATCCCTGAGATCTATGCTTTGTATCACAGAGTCCTGGCTTCCCTGAGAACCCAGTCAGATTAGTTCTGACTGTTCTTCAATTACCAATAACTAATGTTCTCACAATTTTTGCTGCTAAAGATTAGAGTTATGACAGTGCAAGGAAAGTCCCTTCTTATCCAGATGAAACCAATTCATCCACTCTAAATCTTCAAAGTAAACTTTTATAGTGCTTAAATTCATAGCTATGCTATCTTCTATTTTTTTTTCTTTTTCTATTTGATTGTCTTGTTTTGTTTTTATCTCTATATTGGCACTTTTGAATGCTTCTGCCATGCCTATACCAAATGCTTTGGCAAATACATTAACTGGCCTTGATATCTGTTGCCAACGTGTATCTTTACTGTTCTTTAGCCTTTTTTCTACTCTCTGGAGCCCCTTAGTTTCTTTTGGATTTGGTTATCCCCATTAGAATCTTCCACTGATACCATAACCAATATTCAATGTACTGAAGCCCACTAGTCATGAATCTGACTGGTTATCTATTCTGATTAGTACACTCTGTGTGTTTGTGTTGGGGTGGAAGAAGATATCAACAAACACTTTCATTATCATCCCTGATTTTTACTGACCTGAAAATCCCTTGGGATCCTGCCTCAATGCCTCACATTTCCCTGTGAGACTCCTCCAGTTTGGATCTGATTGCAGGATAAAGACTCCATTGTTGACAATATACATTAATTAACTGATTAATTGATTGTTTAACTTGAAATGAGAACCAAAAAGGTCATATAATTGCAGAATTACTGTGTGCATGCAGTTGTCTAACGCATCCTGTGAGTGTTCTTTGTGGAATTAACAAGTCCTTGAGAAGAATTTTGTCACTAAACTTGAGTATGCCTCTGAGACCATTCAGGACACTACATAGTCTCAATCTATAAAGATATTTAGATTACATAAATGTTGCATAAAAAATGGAGGGGATTCCCATATGCCCCACTTCCTTCCCCTCCCACACTTTCTCACATTAACAATATCCTTCATTAGTGTGGTACATTTGTTACAATTGATAAACACATATTGGAGCATTGGGCACTACTTTTTTTTTTTTTTAAGATTTATTTATTTACTTTTATCCATTTTTCACTGACTAATTTTATATTCCAAAGTAACATTGATGCAAATGATTATTTTTAACAAAATAACAATTTTAATTTTTTTTATTTTAACAAAATTGAAATGAACTTTTTAAAGCTATAAATGTTCAGTATTTCTACAGTTTTCCCAGTAAGATATTTATAAATGAGACAATCAAATGAGGTAATGAATTTGGAACTCTCTTTAAAACTGAAAAGTACTTTAAAGCTATAAGATGCTTTTAGTCATCTTTAAAAGATAATGCTAAATTTCCCATTATGAAAGGGTTTGGCCTGCTGTAGCTTACTGATACATTTAATGTGTTTGATGAACTCAGCATATGACCTAAATGGTGGAGTTATTGTGGTAGCATGTTAAATTCTTAAAATGAAATTACAGGGGAAAAACCCTCCGCATGTCATAATCCTGGCAGGAAACAGCACAGTCCAACAGGATAATAGAGAGCTGTTTAGGAAAGGGATTTTTCCTGAGATACAGGAAAGCTTAACGGAAACCAGCAATGGATGTGAAGCACCCAGGGGCTAATAGTGGGGAGTTGTTACCACCTCTGGCTTGAGGCAGCCAGATCCCAGATAGAGAACCACACATGGCTTTGATAGAGGAAGACAGCTATTGCCGACTGATGGCTTGGCAGGGAGGGTGCCATGAGAATAAAATACCAACCTTCCTTGCCTTCCACTTCCAATCTTTTGCCTGTAACTACTGTTGGTTGAATCTAATCAGAAGCCAGAGGGCTCTCATTAATAAAGTTCATAAATGTCACCCTTTGGAGTCCCAGAGGAGGGCGGATCTGGCAGGGTAAATAATGAATATCCAAAATATAGAGAACTAAATTCAGAAATAGATGAATTTCTGGAATGACTTTTCCATATTAAACAAGAAAGTGTGTATTTAAAAAGTTAATTTAATTGGTATGGATGAGGTTAATTCAGTCACTTATTCAGCAAAGCTTTAGTGAACACCTATTATATGTTCAATTCTATGCAAGGTACTGCATAAAATGATTTGATATATTCCTCTCAAGATTTTATCATTTCATCTGAAAGACAGATGTGAAAATTCAACTATTATAACCCCAAGTTATAAAAGAGGGAATCAAATAGGGTCATGGAAACTCAGAGGAGGGAACTAAGAGGAGGCTTCCAGAAGAAAACACCACATGAGCCAAGTCTTAAGGAAGGACAGGAATTAGAAAATGGCACCTTGGGAGAGTGGGAGAAATGATGTTGAGGTATAAAGATGGGAATGTGCAAAGTCACAAGAGCTCAAGATTGTGGTTCTGGAAACAGGAATTTTTCAATTTGGCTGGAAGGAAGGAAGGAAAAGGCTGAGAACTGTAATAAACATCAATTTAAAAAATTAAAAGAAAAAGAGAATGCAGCATATATGAGCCTATAAAGACTGGCCTGGATCATTGCGGTGCTTTATTTGATTTGTAAGAAGTTTGTAATTATTACTGAAACGCATGAAGAGCCAAGGAAGAATTTTAAGCAAGGGAAAGGCCTGTAGATATTTGCAGTTGAGAGATAGAATTATAGAGTTGTGCTAGATACTTGGGAAGGGTATGACTGAAGGCCTGAGGCCAATTAAGAGAGTACTACAAAACACCGATGAAATACACAATGGTTGTAAATCAAGAATGATGATGGGAATAGTTCAAGGGTTGAGGTCATAGAAATGGAGATCAAATGGGTGTCAGGGATGTCAATCAAGCCTGGTGCCCAGGTTTCTGTCTTGCACACCTGGGTAAAGTGGGCTATCATTGGCCACCGTAAGAAAGATGGGAGGAGGAACAAATATGGAGAATTCAGGATTGGTAATGCTGGGTGACAGTGCCTATGGGGCAAAATAAAGCCTGAAAGAGAAGTTAGCACCAATATAAAGATGTGCCTTACATGGTTATTAAGAACATTCAGATGGATAACTTTCATACAGTCTATTATTATTGCAGCCAAAGTATAACCACTCAATATGGGCTGCTTTCATATAAGCAAATATAAGAAAATTTAGAGCACTAAAATGATTTACTTTTAATCATTTCCCTTAGAAAAAAAATAAGTAAAATGAATGGATCACTTATATTTATGTATAGATTCATTATGACACAAGGGGATTAATATGTTGGCAGTAAAGAATTTTAGTTCAATATTTCTGTTTAACAGTTTGGTTAAATGTTATAATTTTTTGATTTTCTATATATTTTCATAAAGGTGTTTTGAAACAATAGTAAAAACATTGTTTATTTTGAAAGAAAAATCAATTTCGGTAAATAGACATTCAAGAAAAGTTTCTTTAAAAATCCTATAATCAAATTACCTTTTTGTTCCAAATGGCTTGTGTCTGTGCAGATAGTATTTCTATAGCCTGGACCTTTCTACATATAAAATGAATATATTTTAACATATTATAACTGTATTTTCATGAAATACAAATAATCATTACCTGGTTATTTTTTCTTGTGTAGATTTAACATCACTATATGTGTATAGACTATGTTATTATAGCAAACAATGAATATGTTCAATATCATTTGCAAAATCCAAAGGTTAATAAGTTTATATCAGTTGCTTATTCAATACTTAATTGTAAAACACATTATAACTCTAAGGCTCTATAAATGCCTCCAATTTTGCCTCATTCTTCAGGTTCCGCTCAATCCACCTCCTTCGCTGACCCTACCTTGGTTGGTGCAGAACTCATGAAATGTTCTTGTTTCCAAACTTATCTAGAACACACTCTATACCAAAAATGTATCATATTCACTAATGTTTCACATGCTTGTTTTAATCTTAACCCTGAAACCAGATGGTAATCTGGTAATCTCCTTGAGGTCAGGGGCCTAATCTCTCACTCTGAGATTCATAGATCCCAGGAAACTGATGGTATACACACACACACACACACACACACACACACACACACACACACACAATTTATTCTGAGCTCTACATAGGAAAGACTGAAAGAAAGGAAATACAATAATATTATATATATATCTTTTTGCCAAATAATTTAAAATTGGAGCTAAAAATTAAACTTATTGAACACATCATAATTTTATCTAAAAGTAAAAATAATCTTAAATCAGTAACGCATCATGCATGGCAAAATTTTGAGATTTCATGACTTAACTTTTAATTATTATTGAAATACACAGCACGACTGTAAGATGTACATGTGGAAATCATTTGAAATATAAATTATATAAATAAAGTTAACTTCCTTATTATAGAAAAGTTAAAATATTTACTTGCATTACAAAAAGTAATGAACTCACCAACCACATCAACTTTTTTCTTCTTTTCAAAAAATAAATTAGTGGGTTTATGTACAACTATTTTAATAGTAATTTAAAAAATAAAACAATATAACATTTTATATTCTTACTTCCTTTTTTGTTTTTGTAGGATATTTCTGCATTTATGTATTTCCAGATACTGGTTTCTTAATGTAAATAATGTATGTGCTCCTAAATTCATTACAAAGGTAAATTCTATAAACTCAGTTCCACTTTTTCATTTTCTTCCATAGTTTTTAAAAAAAAAACTGATTGCAAGGAGTTAAGGTTTGCAAATAAGGAGGAGCCCAGATGCAGTATACCAAGGAAACTGTTTCCTGGTGTGCAATCTCCTTCAGCTCTGTCAGGACTAATACTTTACTTCTACAGACATGAATGTCCATCATTTACTTACATCTTTTTTTGTGGGACACTCTAAATTTGCTCTAAAACTTAAGAAAGCAAAATAAATTGATTTCTCCTTTTGTTGCTATTTTAAAGCATATTTTTATTTGTAAAATAGCTAGGTATGTAACTTTAATTTTTTCTGAAACATTCTAGAATCTTGCTCAGATGAAAGTTTAGGGAAAGGAAGACCCTCCATTAAGCATGTATGCTCACACTTGAACTGTTTTTGTTTTGTTGTTTATGGAAACACTATTTCTACGTAAGATACATGATTCAAAGCAAAATTTAAATGAAATAAAACTAGGTACCATAATTAGCCTATCCCATTCTCACTAATCTTCACTTATTAATCAGCAATTAATCTAAATCTCTCTCTCTCTCTGGCCAAAGATAAACAGAAGGGAAAAAAAAATCAAGCTCACCTCACTGGAAAGACCCCATTTATCTTTCCATTTTTTCCTGCTTTCTTTTCCTCTCCTTACGTACAAGAATGTTAAAGAAAAAAATTCATATCACAGTAGATGCCGCTGGTATGTATAAAAAACCCTTGACATTCATTTTCCCATCAGCAGTTTCCCTGCTGGCCAGCTTCTGAGTCTCCTCTACTCCCCTTCTCATCAGGTAGCTGGCTGCTAGATGTTTACTGATTAATTTGCATCAAATGCTCTCCTAGCAACCAACTCTAAGATAGGATTAGATATTTTTATAAAAGACTGTTTTTTGTTAAAGAAGCTTAGACTTTATAAAATACCATAAACAGAAACTAATAGTCTTTAAGCAAAGTTATAATGTGATTTCTCACACTTTTAAAGAAATTTCAGTCCATTGCCTTTAAATTTTATCATTATTATTTTTATTAGAGCAGTTATAGGCTTACAGGAAAATCATGCCCAATTGTCTTTTACTGTATTTATTTTTTTGGGAAAACTGGCCACTTTTCTATTTAAAATTTTGCATTTGTGGACACATCCAGGTTTATAATATACTTTATCTTGACAATACGGAATATGTATTACGTACTTTAAGTAGATCTACAAAGATTTCATGTCATTCTGTAATTGTTAGTTCAGGACTTAGAAGACAAATAGGTGTGGTTTCTAATGGCCAGTCTAGATATTTTTAGAGGACAGGTTAAATTGTCCCATATTAATTTTCATTTTTTAAAAACAGAAATAATATGAAATCCAGAAGTTTCAATTAAGATTCACTTTAACTGAAAAATTAATGTACCTATTTTTCTCTACTTCTTAAAAAGTATCCTCATGTAATCAATTATGGTAAAGTCCTATAACATTTTATAATATTAAAGTGTTATTTGATATAATTTGATGGAAAGAACAAGGAAAAGAGAAAATATAACACATGTAATAAATCATCTCTAATAACATTAAATAAACAGACCGATAGTACAAGATAATTATCTTAGCAGGTCTTTGAGATAAGAGGAGGAAATATTTTATTACACCCCATTAGGCTTTCAGTCTATCAGAGAACAATACCAGACCAGAAAGTAAGATATTTTAGCAAGATCAATAGCAATTATTAGTTTATTAATGATATAAGGATTAAAATTGATAACCTTGATGCACTGAAATATTTTACTATCTCAAAAAAGTCTAAGATTCAAATATAAAAACTATAGTTTATTAACTTGATGAAAATAATAGAATATTTTTCCCAGAGGTAAGAATAAAGCAGCAAGTCCATTATAAGGAAATATATTACCAACTCAGCTGTGATGGCCATATGCCCAGAATATTAGAAGAGTGCCATTTCAGCACGTTTCCTCTTTCCACTAGTTTATTGTTTTCTATGTGGGTACTTCTTAGCCCTCACATGTGCTTTTAAGCGATCTGAAGTGTAAACACTAACCACATATTCAAGTTTCAAGGCTTTTCAGTTTGGGAGCATATTGGAAATCTAATTCAAAGTTTAGAAATTGCCTCCATAGATACTGAAACTTATATAGTAGTTTGATAGATCATTGCAAAGCAAAGCAATCTTCTACTTTCTAGGCGTTAGAGCCAAGGAAACCCATGTTGACTGAAGGTCTACTCTATGCCAATAACAGGGCAAGGCTTTTTAATAGAATGTCTCATATAGTCCTTTCATAACATAAGAGATTGATATTATTAAACACAAATCATAGATCCTGAGATTCAGAAATAGTAAATAGCTTGCCAAAGATTAGAGAGTAAAGCAAAATCCAAGTTGAAAGTTATGACTGTGGGACACCAAACCTAAGCGTCTTTTCACTATTTCAAACTCCCTCTCATAATTATAGGAAACAAGGCCATTCTCTCCCTTACAAGCCACTACCACATCAGAGATGCCCAAGTTTCCTAAAGTGCTCACCCAGAACTGGCCTGGACTTTAAGGTTACTGTTTTCTTCTCTCTGATGGCTTATCAAAACTACCACTGTTTTCAGATAGAAATGACAAAAGATTAAACTAACCACATAGAAATATGAATGGCTAAATAAACACCTATATGTGTTTATCTTTGGGTAGAGGAGAAAATGGGATTTCAGTAGAGATATAGGCAAGAAAAACAAATGTGCATGTTTGGGTGTGTATTTGTGTGTGTGAAAGAGATAGAAAATTTATTTCTTACAAATACATATCTATCTCTATCTACACACACAAAGATTATTTTCCCTTCCATCTCTGCTTAGCCCTGAGTAAAGTACACTCTGCTAATGAGATGTGTGGGATAGATGTCCCTGATCCATTTACTGACCTATCAGAGGGCCAGATCAATCCTTTGGATTAAGCTACTGGTCCTTGATAAAACTACAGCTATATTTATAATGAATGAGAAAATGTAGACAACAAATAACCTTTTAGCAATATAGTTGTTTTACTGCTAGGATATGATCACTCCCTGAGTAGCACCTAGTAGACAGAAAGACTTTGGAAAATTTATCATTACAAATAACACGTGTTCAATGATGTCACCTACATTTTGAAGAGTACATCATTAAGAAAAATGAGCTAAGTGTCTACTTTCAAAACATTGGCAGAAAGGTAATGGCTGAAGCTGCTACAAAAGAATGCAACATTGAAGGATAAAATGATCTTTTATATGTGCTCTTCGTATCAAAAATGAAAGGCAAAATTGAAAGCTAATGCTTTACAGAGCTCAATATGATGACTTTACTAAAGGTGGAAGAGAGAAATGACACCTAAAGGGAATACTAAACAGAGTGAAACATAATAAATACTAAAATAAATTCTGGAAAATGTGCTACAATACAGAGAACTAGAAAACGCTTAATAATTCAAGAGAGAAAAATAAGCACGGTATTGCCTTAGTTGGTTATGAACATGCAAAGGAGCAAAAGAAAAAAGTCTGCCTGCAGTGGCCTGAAGAGGTAGAGAATCAGTGGGTTAGAAAAAGTATATCTTTTATAAACAAGTCTTCACCGCCAGCATCCAACCCATTAGCACAACTGTATCAGCTTAATCAGAAATGCCGTAGGATGTGAATCAAATCATATTTTGCAAAACCTTAAAACAGTTTTACATTATTATTTTTCCTTTTACTCTTTTATATGCTGTCTGTACCCAGAGTAGCTATTGCCTAAGGGTGACAGTGGTTCGGAAGAAAGTGGCCCTCCCTGTATAATGCTAGAGAAGCTATTCTCACGGAAATATTTTCTTGGACACAAAGAACTCCAGTTATTCAACTGAGGTCAGTGCAGCTCTCCACTCTGACTCCTACCATCATCCCCAGTTCCTTCAGACTATATGATCAACGTGTCCAACATTCCAAACTTGTGACTTTTGACTTCCTCTAATACCTTTATATTTATTCTCATTATAACTTGTGCAAACTCATAAGCATGCTCACACCCTGGATCTGGAAATGGCTCTATGTGATATACTGAATTTCAAGATCACAATCTCTGATTACAATTCTGCATCCTTTTAATTTTTCTCTGAATGATTTCAGCTATACTTGGGCTTCAACTTCATTAAGGTTTCAGGGTCCACACTTCCCACGCTTTTTCCTCGAATATATAGCCTCTTAGATTTCATTGTTTTCTATAGCTGGCTGAGACTTCAAGGCATTCCAATTCATCCACAACCTTGCCACTCCCAACTGTGTTCTTAGGGAATTCAACCCAACACATTTGCTGTTTCCACAATGCTTGTGCGACACAGTGCCTTTACTAATACATGTGCCCTAACTTCAGCCTGGCCCCAGGCAACCATGGCCTTCCTTTAGCAGTCAGTGGTCAATTGTCTTCTGTTCCTCATAGTGGTCCTTCAAAATACTCACTTTTATCCTGAAAAGCTTTACCCAGTGGTGTGCCAGTAAATGTTTAATCAACAGCTCTTCAAAAAGCAAAACAAACAAACAAAAATCCCTGATTTGTAGCACTTTCCAAGTTTCAAGCTATAAATGCTTCCTCTGTGGTCGATTCCAAGCTGCCTACATGTCACTGTACTCATGTCAGGGAAGCTCTGTGCAGTAGGTAGCATGTCTGGTTTCAAACACAATAGACATAAATAACCTCAAAGCACAGAAAAGAGTGAAATGTAGTCAAATGCATGGGAAGGCTCTAGCCTTCTCAGATGTAGAGCCCAGGTAGCAGAGAAGTTGTCTCCTGTTACCCTGAGACCCCTGGTAAACCAACGGGCTTCTCACTCAAAACTGGTGATGCTTATTGAAATAGAACTAAGGTGGAGGCAAAAGCACAGACTAAATAATAATAAAAAAAAATAAGCCCACTCAAGCAGATTCAAATTAAAATGATCTATTTACCTATCCCTGGACAGTGCATATTTCCAAAACATTGGTGATCTGGCAATGAGTTAATTAGCTGTTTTCCTCCTTTAAACCCAACCCAGGATATGTTTCAGAAGGAAAAAGGAGGGTGGTGCATCCTAAAATCTAATATGCTGGTTAGGTTCTAGAATCAGAGAAAACCAGCAACTTCAAATAGAAGAGGACCACATGGCACAGAGGCATATGAATGGCAAACACCAGAAAGATAACATTATATGCGGGCAAAAACTAGAGAGTAATAAAATATCAAGTGCTGGTAAGAGGGCAAATGCTGGTCTAGAGAACAATCTAGCAGTCTTTAATGAAATCAAGTATTGAATACCCTATGACTCACCAATCCTGCTTCTGGGTATTTCAGGGCTGCAGCACACAGCTGTCCAGTTTATGCATTGTACAACTCCTGGGAGCAGTTTGCACAGAGGACAATGTGAATATAAACTATACATGAAATTAACTGAATTTTATAGATGTATAAAGTTCATATATATGTTAAGTTGTTAAGTTTATAACTAAAGAAAGAATGAATTGTGAAAAAAAACTTTTGATGTAATTCACTGCATGTTAAAAATGAAAAAGATGGTTACATATACATTTCTAATAACAAGGTGAAATACAAACTACTAGGGATTATTTATGCCTAATTTATGTTTTCAATAAAAGTCATCTATTGTGCTTAAAAATTTTGAAACACGTATGGAGGCCAAAAATGAAATATCTTTTCTTTTCCAACCAGATATTGTAGGCAAAATCATGTGTTTTCTTATCATGTTTCTTAAGCAATTTTGTCTTGACCTGTCAGTGAGAATTTTTCTCCTGACCTCTGGTAATTCAATATTCCAAATTCAGAAAAATGGCTGTTTCCATCTGTTCCACCCAGAATGATCAATACTTAGTTAAGTTTGTGCATAATAATGAATATATATCTCCCAGAACGTGCTTTGCCAAATTTTGGTATATAATTTTGTTCAGGACCAGGACCTTGACAGAAGGGTATCTGCATTTTCATTTTATTTTACAAGGGATGTGGGAATGCTGACTGTCTACTTTCTACTTTTTTCCCCCAAATTATCGCTTTGCAAAGGGAAGCATTCTGCCACAGTGAAATAGACATGTGTTTCAGAAAATTCTCCCTTTAGGCCCAAACATGGGCTAACTTCAATAAATGAAAGTGGCATAGTTTACAGAATTGGTTTCTCACTAAGTACTTGAGTTGAATCAGCTTTTTAGATGCCTTCAGATTTTTCAGAGAAGTAAAAGAAAAAACATTCTTCAAGCCTCAAGAAACCACTTTACCTCAGATAATTGTCTCATTTAATTTGCATTCCATTGCATAACAAACTGAGAAATAGCAATACTCAGGAGGCCAACCGGATGGAAGACTTCCTAGCAAGTCATAAAGTAATAGGTGAACAAGAGGGAGAAGAGGAAGGGCTGGGAGGAATTACTTACTGGAACCGAGGGTTTGGTTGCAAATTTCCAAGTTCGAGTTATCAACCTTTCTACCTGCTTTACTACCAGCTCCATTTCTGCCTGAAAAAAAAAATTCCAGACAGCCTGAGAAATCAGCCGACAAACCTCATTATTGATGGCGTCAGGTGGTAGATCAATGCTGGAGGAAAATCAATGGTAAAAATATTTTTCAGTGGTGCATACAGATGAGGCGCCTCAGCAGCATTTCTTGATGAAGACCACAAAAATCTGCAGCCACCCTCCAAGAGTCACTGCTTCATAGAAGGCAAGAATCTATTTGGAGCTTTAAGGATACTAATTTGTCCCTATATGTTTCCTGTGTTATATAGCCCATAACTGCTATTAAAAAGGAAAGAAAGATTTGGAGATTCTGTAGAAAATAAAATGCAATTTCTCATGTAGTGTTTTCTTTTATAGATATTTACTACATGTATGGTCACTGCAAAGTTTAAAGATTGGAAAGTTTAAGAGTGGAAAGCCTAAAATGAAGGGCCAATAATTTTTTATTTGAACAGAGTATGTGAAAATAGATTTTGTTGCACAGAAAGATGACGTTCTAGAAGAAATTCCATGTCAAGGGATTAAGAACAGGAGAATGATAGTGAAACAATTCTGAGGAATTGCCTTGATTTCCAACCTCTAGTCCTCAAACACCCTAAAAGACACTATGGCCTTTTTTTTTTTTCCTAAATTATAGAAAATTATATCAGATCAGAACACTCTACTACACCCAGAGCTTGTGAATCTTATAAAAAATGTCCCCAAAGGTGGTTATTCCTGGTAAAGTGGAGAGTTGGTTAAAAGTATCTCCAGAGTCAGGTTTACTCTGTGACTAATGAAACTTAATCTTTAGGTCCTTCCTTGCATGGGTACCTTCCAAAGCTCTGAGAGGAGCTCTAGCAATATTGTTTACCTACTTGCGAATTCTCTTTCCTAACCCCTCTGCCCCTTGGGTATTACCCATTTGGAGTCTACAGAGATGAACATGCTCCTTAATAAACAGAGGGGATATACCTATTATTCTGATATTCTCACAGCAGGAGAGAAAAAACAACTATCTTCTTAAGCTAGCGTTACGTGACTTTCACCAAGGAGAAAGAATGGAACATCCCATTTCAAGGGACTTTTCTCAGAAGAAATGAAGTCGAGTTTGCCAAGCTTGTTACTGCAAATAATTTGTAAGCTTCTCAACTTTCCTCTGTTTTTCTTTATATTACCCCTAGCTGTTTTCTATTTATTGATTAGCAGTAAAACACCTAAAGGCAGTGAAGGGAGGGGAGCCCGGAAGTCTCTGTCCTTTCTAGTGCCTGTCTTGGATGGCTAAATGATCAAAGACTATAAAAGCTGGTGGCAAAAACTGTAAGGAAGAAAGTAATCTGTTGAGGTCCAGAGGTCTGAGGGAAAACAGAAGCAAGTAGAGAAGAAGCTAGACCAGATGGGCTGACAACCTGAGAGCCAACATTGATGGTTTCTCTAACACCTCACATTCAGTTCAGCCCTTCAGAAAATCCTGTTGACTCTTACTCTAAAATATTTTCAGAACATTTCCCCTTCTCATCTTTTCTCCCACTACTGCTCTGGTTCAAGCCATCATGCTCTCTTGCCTTATTATTTCAACAGTCTCCTAATTAGCTTCCCACATTCCACCCTTCCTCTTCCCTGTACCCCTGCTTATTCTCCGCACACCCACCAGAGTGATGTTTTTAAATTAGAAACCAGATTGGGTTATTCTCTGCTCAAACTAAAAGCAAATGCTAAGAGTGGCCCACTAGATCTTTCGTTAACTTCACTCTACGTTCCACTCCCGCACCATCTTTCAGCCTTCCTTTTTTAGTGTTTCCTCCTTGCTTGCTCTGCTCTGGCCTCCTTGCTTCTCCTTGACAATACCAGGCACACTCCCACCTCAGTGCTTTTGCACCTGTTGTTTTCTTCAGATATCTCCAAGGCTCACTCCCTGCATTCTCTGGGTCATGGCTTAAATGTCATCTTCTAATGAAGTCCTACTTTGGGCATCATCTTTAAAATTGAGACTCTCGCTTTGACATTTCCTATCTTCTCCTGGATTTATTGTTCATGTTAGTATTTATTACCATTTAAAATTCTGCATATTTTGTTTATTTTGTTTATTGCCTGTTACTTCCACAGTAGAATGAAAAGTCCATGAAGGCAAGACATTTTGGCTTTTACTTACTGCTTTACTCCCAGTGCTCAGCATGCGACTGGCACTTACTCACTTGAATAAATGAGTAAATTAATGAACGAAAGAGCAGTAGAAAGGTCTGCTTGGGACCTACAATAAGCTTCTTGCTGTCTTCAGCAGAAGCCCAAACTCTTTTGCAAAGCACTAAAAGTCCTTCCTAAGTGTCCTCAACTGACACGATCCAAATATACAGACTCATTGTTCACCCCCTCTATACTCTGCCATCCAGCTAGGCAGAACTATCCATTAATTGTTTAAAATGCCAGGCATCTGCAAGCCACGGGTTCTTGCTCACACTGTGCGTAATGCCTAGAAAGTCTCCTTTCATCCTCTCCTCATCCTTTCCCTGGCTAATGTCTGCATTCTTTAAAGGCCTAATTCCTAGGCCTTTTCCCTCTGTGAAGTCGCCTGTGACTCTTCTCGACAGAAATAATTAATCCCCACTCAGTGTTCCCAGGGTAGACTTTATGTGTCTCTTTCAAAACAATCAAATTTATATCACAGTTATTTATACCCCCAATGTGGAGAACAGTGTCTGGCACATAATATATATTTGTTGAATAAATCAATATCTAAGAGCTCCATTTTTCTAGGCCCAAGACATCAAGACAATCCAGTGTTGGCCACAGATTTCTTACCAACCTGGATATAATCATACTATTGTTGGTGTTAAAGATCATAAACATTTATTAAGCACTTACCGTATGCCATACACTGTTTTAAGTACTTTACAAATATGACTTCATAGGCAATTTTAGAGTTGAAGAAATTGAGTCATGAAAAGGTTAATAGAGGACTGCTCCTTGAAAACATGCTTTTAAATGCCAAGCGGTAGCATCTCCCAGGTTTAAGGCTCATCCAGCAAGCCTGTGCTAAGTAAGACGCTATCCAAATATACATCTTTCACTTTCTGAGTATTAGGCGTAGAACCTGTCTTCTCTAGTTATATAAACCCATTGGATTAAAGAACAGTAAACCAAACAGAGGTCAATTGAAAATATTTAATAATCCAAAATGAGTATAAATTCAGGAAGATTTCTGGAATTAACAAATGAAATATGATCTTTAATAAATAAGGAAATTAAAAAGTGTACAAAAAATGTCATTCTATGACTAGAAAAATGCCTACAAGAGGGATAATACCCTTCTGCACAAAAAGAATGAGCATGAGCTCCAAGACAGAGTTTGAATTTGATCATTTTACCCATCCAAGCCTCTTGCTAGCCATCGCCACCTTAGCCACTCTGATTGATCCCAAACGTCCTAATAAAAAGGGAGGTTAAAAAAAATCCAAAACCAAACAATTGCATAAAATGAGGTGATGTCTTTTTTGAAGGATCATTCTCTTAAAGAAGTTGTAGAATGAAAGGGGAACATTATCACTTATATTTAATAATTCAAAAATATTCCCAGGTTTTAAAGGGCATAAATAGTAGATTAAAATGAGGTATTAGGCACCTATTTTTATCCACCAAATTCACAGTTTTTACATTATAAAAATTCAAAAGAAATGGCAGAGCTTTTCAAAGCTATCTTCCTATATCATTAATTCATACTTTTGTGAAACATTTTATTTAGGAATAGATCTCTTTTGACAAAATTTAGTTAGTTGTTATCCTCTTCAAACTGGAACTCTTTCTCTGTCCATCACTATTTTGAGTTTGCCAGAAAACATTTAAATAAATCTTATTGTAGAGAGTACATTTTTAAAAGCTAAGGAGAAGACACTTTTACTTCTCTTCAATCTCTACTAAAATGCCTTAATTTTTTTCTTTCTTTCTTTCTTTTTTTTTTTTTAGTTACAAGAAGGAGGAAAAATGTGATCATCTTTCAAATTCTTAACTACTGAAAAGATAAAATTTCAGATCCCTCTGAACCACAGAGAATGCCTGGGAAGCACTTCTCTGGGGAGTATGGATTTTGGATTATGCCATAACAGAGGGCTTTTCCTTGATTGAGGTGAAAGGTGTAACTAACCTAGGAGATGAACTCATGGGTATTTCTGTAGATAAACGCTTTCAGGGTAGAACTGTAATTGTGTTGATTCTCTGAAGAAAACTCAGTTTTTTATTTTTAATTTTTATTTTTTCTTACTTTTTAAGCCTTCCAATCAAAAGTCATCAGAAAACTTCTGGAAAATAAATTTAGAAGGTTGAGAAAAAGATTGCAGGAGATTTAAAAGGAACATGGGTATTGGAAGAGATTGAGAATTATTCCCCAATAGATTTATCCCCGTCTGTGTTTACCGATTTGGCTTACGGAGTGCCTTAGAGAAATATTTCCCATCTGTAATAATGCCCCAGAAGCTATAGTTTTACATGACTCAGGCCAAATTCCAATAGCAAGCCCTACATGCTGTC
This sequence comes from Cabassous unicinctus, assembly GCA_029593785.1. Lineage (NCBI taxonomy): Eukaryota > Metazoa > Chordata > Mammalia > Cingulata > Chlamyphoridae > Cabassous > Cabassous unicinctus. The sequence continues at coordinate 6,732 of JAQZBX010008048.1, read as the reverse complement.
TAAACGCCTTTGTGGCAGAATTTAGATTCAAACACTATGCTTTAAGAAAATTGTTTTCTGTGATTTAAAACATCTATTGTGTGACAGACATGTTTGTGATATGATATTTGATTTATAAATGCTAAAAACACTGTCCTCACCAACACCATCAGCATTCAAATTTCTTTTTTTTTTTTTTTTTTTGTAAGTTAGCCAAAATTATAAGTCATAGGCTATGTGAAGGGAATCAATGAGGCATGAACTTGGAAGTTATTTGTCTCCTACACTTTCTTTTTTTATTTGCAGAGCTCCTTTCCTTCACATAATACAAGTTAGTCATGAAAAAGAAAGCGAGAAGAATCTCTTTGCAATTAATTATGTATTTAAATTGCACACACACTCACACATGCACCACATAACAAAACAACATAAAACTTCATACTGTATTTCAGCAGTTTTGGAGAAACCATAGAGTACAATCCCTGTATTTTGAAGAAATCTTTGCTCTCAAATTGGAGAGCTATTCACGGAAGAGCACACAAATTATAAAGGATTAAAAGAGGAGAACAAATAGATATCTACCAGGATTTTCTTTGAATCTCAAGACCCAACTGGGAGATCCCTGTTGAAGTCACATTACTAGGGTGAGCCTGAAGACAGCTGGTCAGATTAAGAAATATTGCTAGCACGTGCTGAACATGACTATTGCTCTAACTTACCTTAAAGTCCTGCTTTTCAACAATAATTTGGTAATATTCTCCTTTTTTTTCCCTCCCCAGCTGTGGCATACCTAGCTCTTTTTTGGTTATACTCACTGAAAGAGGTACCACTGGATTGGACTTTCTTTCAGAAAATCTTCTCATCTCTTGTCCACAGTGAACTAATGATGACCTGAAAGGATCTTTGTGGCTTGTGAACCATGGCTTGGATTTCTCTTCACTGCTAGTGATTTCCACAACTTCTAAACATGCCAATTAAAGTGGTTGGGGATATATAAGGAATTAAATAAACTAGACATCAAAATGTAGAAAAAATATGTGAACTTTAGGAAAAGATCCAATACATATTTTGATAGCAACTTTACCAAGAAAACACAATTAATACTATTTTTGTTTACTGTATGTTGTCAGTCATTAAAATTCATTAATGATTATAAAACCGTTTACCAGTCAAACCAGCCTCCCAAGATTTTCACTGGGGAAAACAAAAATTACCATCTGCAAGCTCCTATGATAGGGAAACCTCATTTGCAAAGCAACACAAGAAATGTTTATTTGGTGGGACTGATTAAAAGCATTATTAAATATTCATTGACTCTTGCATTTCCTTCCTTCCTCTTCTTTTATTCTGCTAGCAGCACTGGCAGATAAGGTCCTATAGTCTAACATCTACATAATCAAATGCAGGTAGAAATATACCTGAGTTCATAACCACTGGAGAAAGGTATTCAGAAAGCTAGAACAGAGACCAATATAACTTGATTTTTTTTTCATTCTTTATAGATAACATCCTACAACAAAATGAATCTCATGTTTCCTGAGAGCAGTTTCCCTTTTGTTAAAACAGGAAAAATTTATCCCTCAAAATGATGAGTTTTGGATTCTTTTATTTTTATTTAATTTTCTATCAACTTTATGGCAGAGACTGAGATCATAGAGGTGTGACTAAGGAGTTACATCTTCAGTTCCCTTCCAACAAGGTGACCACTCCGCAAGAGCTCCAGTTCTCAGAAACTGTGACTCATGCCCTGATCGAGTGCGTTAAAGGTCACCTAAGCAATGCCAGGAAAGGATGTGGCTCCCTGCCAAGGCTTCCCTCCCAGCTCCTAAGTGGAAAGAATATTCATGTTTCCAAATGAGTAGATGCAGTTTTATTTACACACTTTAGTGTTTTAGCCAGCTATAGGGTTGATATCACAAAGGAAGTATTCAGAGCTATTTCAAGCTGTACTTGGAACATCAAGAGATTGAGATTTGTGACATATAGTCACAGCACTGAAGTCAGATGTGCGTCTGGCTTGACATGGGGCTGGAAGCAAAAAATTATTATATTATACAATAATCATATTCTAATGCTTATTGTAACATTTACTGAAGTGAATGACAAGAGTAGAATATCATTATCAAGGCTCTACATTTTAACACGGCAACACTCTTGAAAAGAAAAGAACATTGGCTTTTGTCATAATTCCATTAAGTATACCTGATTTGAATGACTGATGAATGGCACTTTACTGTTTTCCTATCTTTAAATTTTAGCAGCATGGTGAGATTGAACTTTTGAACTTTTGTCCACATGCATAAGTTCTTGAAGAGTCCTTTTTTCACCTTTTATTATAGGTGACTTCAATAGTGTTACTGGGAGAGACAGAAACGTTGTTTACTAATTCTAGGAAAAGTTGACCTTTTTTGACACCTGAATCCACCAAATGAGAATGTGATATTTAAGTAATAGAAAGGATACAAAGTAGGACAAACAAGCAGAAACAATAGAGGATGTGTGTCATCCGTAAGATCACCAATGTGGTATGATAATTTCAGTATTCCTTCCTCTCTTTCCCTTTATCATCCCCCTCTTCCATTTATCCTGTTGTCACTTCCCTATTTTTCCTAGCAAAATTATTCTGGATGTTGAAATTCACTATGGATTTGCAAAGAATCTAAAGCCATTGCTCTTTTGGATTTTGCTGTGACCAAAACCATTGGTCTAAATGCTTCCTTTCATTTATTCTGCACCACTGACTCCCATGCTCTCTTCCTCTTTCATCATATTTTTAACAAAACTCTAGGCCTGGTTAAATCTATTGCTCTACCTAGTCTATGCCAGCAGTGATGCTGAATCTAGCTGGAGAAAACCACCAAAACCACCTGGACTAGTCTCAGTTTAAATTCATGACCTTGGACTTTAAGAGAGTCCATTCTGCTGCTCAGCAGTCCTACTACATTTCACTTGCCTCTTAATTAGTCCAATTTCCTAGACGACTTTCTGTAACTTCTCTCTTCTCAAACCTCTAATGCCTCCTCCCCAATCCCCCTCTCAGCCAAAGACCCTACTTACTACTTCACTGGTAAAAGAGAAATACGTAGAAGATAATTTCCTCAAGCTCCCATCACCTATCTAACTGCCAGGATCTGTACTTATGTGTTGTACTTACCTCCCTGTTACCATAGATGGATGCCTAGTGCTTCCAAGGCTATCACCTCCGCTTTCGCATTCAATCTCATAAATTCTTGTCCTCATGGGCACATTTCTTCAGGAATTCTCTCCTCTTTGATCTGTTTCATCAATTTTTATTTCTCCCTTCAGCCATACAAACATGCTGCTTATTTCTTCCATTAAAAAAAAAATAAAACCTTTCTTAGTTCTAAATCCTCTCCAATTCCTTTCTCCAACTCATAGTAAAATGCTCAAAAGAATTACCTACAATCCTTCTCCAATCTCTCTTCTACTATTTTTTCTTAAACTCATTCAAATTAGGCTTTATTCTCCACCACTATACTAAAGTTGTTTTTGCAGGTCATAGATAATGACCACAATGCCAAATCTAGTGATCAGATCTCAATCTTTGTCTTCTTTAGCCATCAGGAACATTAAACTTGGTGGATCACTCTCTCCTACTTGATAAACTGTTCTGACTTTGTTTTACTTTTCTTGCGCTTGGTTTTCCTCTTGCCTGAATGATGGCTTCTTCTGACTCCATTTTGCTGGTTCCCCTTTTACCCAATGTCTTGAAGTTGGAGGGTCCCAGGGCTTAGTGCTTTGTTCTTATTCCTTGCCACCTTCATTTTCTTGGAGGTCTTATTCAGTCTTTTTGAAAGTTAAATATAGTTCTTAAAAACCATTTATATGCAGATGACTGGCCCATTATATATCCAGTTCATACTTTCATGAACTCCAGACCCTTATATCCAACATCTCTACTTGGAAATCTATTAGATGTCTCAGATTATAAATGTACTAAACTGACTACTGATATTTTCCCCAAAATCTACCTACTTTACTCACAGCCTTCTCATCTCAATTTATGGCAATCCCATCCTTCTCATTGCTCACACCGAATATCTGAAGCCATCCTTAAATAATCGCTTTCTCTCACATGCCAAATCCAATCTATCCAGAATCTCTGATTTCTCTCGGCCCCCCAACCAGATTCATTAATGTTTTGTCTCCTTACAGTCTCTTTCCAACATAGCAACCAGAGTAATTCTTTAAAAACTGGTGTTTAATCTGTCATTCTTCTGCAACCTCTGCATGACTTCACATTTAATTCCTAGGTAAGAGCCAATAGCTTACAAGGTCCTATATGGTCTGGGCCCTGTAACTCTGTGACTTCATTTCCTTCTACATTTTCCTAATTCATTCTGTGTATCAGTTTTCCAGGGCTGCAATGACAAATGCCACACAATGGGATGGCTTAAACAAGCGAAATTTATTGTCTCATGGTTTTGGAGGCTAGACATCTAAAATCAATGTTATGTGTTGACAGTCCATGCTTTCTCCCAGAATCTATAGTGTTCTGGTGCTGGCTTGCCACAATCCTTGGGGTTCCTTGGCTTGTATTTCTGCCTCTGTCACATGGCTCCTAGTTCTGGCTTCTGTTTCTCCTGCTAAGTTATCTGTGTCTTCATCTATGTCTTCATATGAATTAAAACCCACCCTGGTTAAATTTGGTCTCATCTGGATGGGATCTTTAAAGATTCTATTCATAATTTGAGTCCATACCTTAACTAATAATACCTTCAAAGTTTATATTTATAAATGGATTCACACCCACAGGAATGAAGATTAAAGCATGAACATGCCTTTTTGGGGGGATTTGATTCAATCCCCAACACCCTTGTCCAGCCCCACTGGTAAGCCTGCTGTTCCTTGCACGATAGCCATTCTCAGGCCTTATAGCCTTGCTTCTGCTGTTTCTTCTGCCTGCAGTGATCAGGCCCTTGGTGCTCCCTCACCTTTTTCACGTGTTTGCTCAAATGACTCCTCCTCAATGAGCCCTACGTAGACTACCTTATTAAAATGGTAACCTGTCTGCATATCTTTCACTTCCTTATTCCCACTACCAACCCTGATCCACTTTTGCTTTTATTTCATAGAATGTAGCCTCTAATCTATTATATTTTCCCTTAATTTTTGTTTAATATTTATTATTACATTATTAATATTATTATACATGTATTAGTATGTTAATATAATCTTAATGAAAGCAGTGATTTTTGTCTTTCTGTCAGTATTACTACTACTGTTCAGTGGTAGATGTTTGATACATATTTGTTGCATGAACAAATGATTCATACATATAGTCTGACAAAGACATTATTTCCAAGAAAGGAATTCCAAGAAAGGAAGTGCAAGAACTGTGAATAGAAATAGACAATAAGTCTTTGAAATATTTTTCAAAAGAATTTAAAAGAGAATGAAGAGGAAAAATGAGAGAAAGTGAAAATGAAAGGAAAGAAAGAAGTCAAAGCGGGGGAAACTGTACAAAGGTTTAAAAGGATAAGGTGGTTTGCAATCTGACAGAGTAATTTTTAAATTTTATAAAATAATTTGAGGCTGGAATGATTTTTAAATACTATTTTCATATTAAAATATATAGCAATGTGTAAGTAATATACCATTAATATAATACAAATAATGTAGAATATACATTTATATGTTCATTAATCTATTAGTTTTGATAATTAAGATTATTAATATAAAATATGAATAGTAATTAGTATGTTAGCATAGCATATGTTTTAATATATAAAATGGCGCTGAACTTTTCTTCATTGAGGTTGTAGCTGTAGTGTCAGTACAAGCAGCTAACACACTGGCTTGCAGTATTACCCACTCCACTTTGAATTATCTCATAAAAGATTTATCAACTTCCTATTTCCCCACTTTCCTAAGGGTGATTCTGTGATTTTTCAGTCACAAAATACACAGTATACAAAGTACACACCTGCTTCCCTTGTTGAATTTGATCTCTTTCTTTTCTGGGTGTGTTTACCAGACACTTTCATGAAAAAGCAGCCCTTCCTTTTCTTACTGTAGACTGGTCAGTCTACTGCTATAGCCTTCTAACACATGGAAATCATGGTTAAGAATTTGTGGTCAGGATTTCCCATGGCCCTGAGGTATATACTCCACAGAATTTGTATTACTCTACTTCCACCTGCTCAGATGCCTTCCTGTAATCTCCACCTTCATCTTTCTATTCAATTAGCCAACACCTTCCCAACCATTCTGCCCTACTCCTTGACAAGCTGGTGAGTTGGTTGTATTCTAGACTGGTAAATATCCAAGTTTATCAATAGTAGTATTTTCTCCTGGTTACTCAGACTCAAATTTTTTTAGAACCATTCATGGCCTTTCCCTTTTTCTTGAACTTTCTCCACTATAAATTTGTACTGTTTATTTTACTATATCTTACACCCATAACTCTATTTCTTCTATTAATCTTTTGGTTCAGGTCATCATTGTTTCATGTATGGATTTTAACATAGGCTTCTGAATAAGCCCATTTTTGATCCTGGGTTCCTTCTCCTCTAAAAAGTTCCCACATAACCTCAGTTATCAGGTCACATAATGATATGAAAACCTTTGAAGACTTTACATTGCATGTTATATTAAACTCATATTTTCCAGATTAGCACAAAGGCTTTCTAGAGTCATGACTTTCTCTCTTTCTCAAATATATAAAAAAGGAATTTTTGTATATCTCTATATTATATTGTGCTTTATATGTGAATTATATACCCTTCATAT
>JAQZBX010008047.1:34560-49210 GCA_029593785.1 Cabassous unicinctus | reverse complement strand
GTCCTGTATAATTATTTTAATATGCACTTGGATTCTGATTGCTAGTATTTTATTTAGAATTTTTATACCTATATTCATGAGGTATTGGACTGTAGTTTTTCCTTGTTATACCTTTTAAAAAAAATGTTTGTTTTTTATTTTTAATGAAGATTTAGATTACATAAATGTTACATCAAACATATAGGGAATTTCCATGTGCCACACCCCTCCCCCTCCCCCTCTTTCCAAATTTAACATCTTTCATTAGTGTGGTAGGTTTGTTACAATCGATGGACACATATGGAAGCACTGTTACTAATCATGGAATACAGTTTACATTAGAGTTTACACTCTGACCCACACAATTTTATAGCTTTTGACAAAATGCATAATGGTCTGTATCTATCATTGCAATGCCATGCAGGACAATTCCAATGTCCCAAAAATGTCCCCATATTACACTTATTATTCTCCTACCCTCAGAACCTCTGGTGGTCACTGCCTTCATATCAATGATACAACTTCTTCCATTGCTAGAATAATAATGTGTGTAATAGGATAATAATAAATCTACTTTAGTCCATTTTTCATTCCCCAATCATGAGGTTTTTGGGATGGTGATGCTCATTCTGTTTCTAATTGAGAGGGATCTTACATCCCATGGGGCAGATGGATGGAACTATCTTATTGCACTTGCAAATACTCTCTGCTCCTTGGGATGGTCATTGTCCATAATCATCTTGTTAGTTGTCCTGGATGAGTCCAATGAACTAAAGAGTAGGTGTTGCAACACTGCTGAGATTCAGGGCTCAACTGGAACATAAACAGAACAAAGAATTAAGTCTCAGACATATATTTAAAAAGTATAGACAAATTATGGGTTCAAATGAAAAGCACAGAAGAGCCATATCTAGGGAAACTAAATGAGTCTAACTCTGTTACACTAGGAACCATAAATTCCAAAATAAGGCCCACTGACAGGGTGCCAAATTGCTGAGCATCTCTGCCATGCTTATAGAGTCTTGCTCTCTCTAGAGCCCTCAGGAGCCCCTCTGTTTGAGGCACTGTTTACTTTGGCAGTTAATGAGATCCTGTTGTGATGTGCATAATTGTATCTTTATCTGGCTTTGGTATGAAGGTGATGCTGACCATATAGAATGAATAGGAAAATGCTCCCTCCTCTTCAATTTCTGGAAGAGTTTGTGCAGAGTTGGAGTTAAGCCTTCTTGGAATGTTTGGTAAAATTCCCCTGTGAAGCCATCTGGTACTAAGCTTTTCTTTGATTGGAAGTTTTATTTGCTGATTCAGCCTCTTTACTAGTAATTGGTTTGTTGAGAAATTGTCTTTCTTCTTGAGTTAATATAGGTAGTTTGTGTGTTTCTAAAAATATATTCATTTCATCTGGATTATCTAATTTATTTGCATACTCTGTTTCATATTATCCTCTAGTCCTTTTTATTTCAATGGGGTTGTTAGTAATGATGCCTTTTCTTTTCCAATTTTCTGATTTTCACTATTTATATCTTCTATTTTATTCTGTGTCAATCTAGCTAAAGGCATGTCAATTTCATTCATCTTTTCAAAGAACCAAATTTGATTTTGCTGATTCTCTTCACTGTTTCTTTGTTTGGTTTATGTTTCATTTATCTACAGGATAAATTTTATTTGCTTCCTTTACATTGCTTTGGATGTCATTTGCTCTTCCTTTTTTTAGGTCTTCAAGTTTGTGGTTATTCCTCTGAAATGAAGTTTGTCTTCTTTTTTAATGTAAGCATTTAGAGCTATGAATTTCCCTCTCAGCACTGCCTTTACTACAACCCTTACATTTTGCTATGTTGTATTTTCATTTCATTTGTCTTAGGATATTTTCCATTTAGTCTCTCAGTTGTCTAAGAGTAAGTACCTTAATTTAAATCTAATTTTGAATGTTCCAGTTCTTCTGATTTTGATTTCTAGCTTCATTCTATTGTTTATGGAATATAAATTTTGATTTCAATATTTTTGAACTTACTGAGACTTGTTTTGTTAACTAACATATGTTTTATCATTGGGAATCATCCTTTTGCACTCAAGAAGAATGTGTATTCTGGTTTCGTTGGGTGCAATATTTTTACATTTCTTTTAGGTCCGGTGGGTTTAGAGTATTTATCAATTTTTTGTATTTCCTTACTTATCTTCTAACTAGATGTTCTAACCATTATTATAAGTCTTCTACTTATAATATAGAACCATCAATTTCTCCCTTCCAATCTGTTAGTATTTGCTTCATATATATTGAGGATCAACTGTTAGCTGCATATGTATTTATTATTATTATGCATTTTGTTGAATTACTTCCTTTTTATATATATAATGGTTGTTTTTCCTCTAACAATTATTTTTTTACTTAAAATCTGTTTTACCTTATATTATTATACCTACCCCAAATCTTTTCTGGTTGGTACTTGCCTGATATATTTTCACCATCATTTTGCTTTCAACCTGAATGTATATTTAAATTTAAGATGAGTTTCTTAAAGATAGCATATAGTTTGGTTATTTTTTTATTCTTTATCACAATCTCTGCATTTTTATTGGAGAGGCAATCCATTTATATTTAAAGTCACTACTGTATGTAAAGGACATTCTTTTGCCACTCCATGCCATTTTGCTATTCATTCTTTGTATGTTTTATAATTTATTTTCCCCTCAATTTTCCATTAATGCTTACATAAAAATTTATCTGATATTCTTATTTTGTAACATTTTTAGTGTATTCTATCTGAATATATTTTTTATCTCTCTTCCATTTGGTTGCCTGGGGGTTAAAATTTAACATCCTAATTATACAACAATCATATTTGGCCAGAAATGAACTTAGCTTCAATAGCCTACCCATATGTTTTCCTTGTAATTCTCTGTCTCCCCAACTTCTTTTTTCTACTTGTTACAATTTATATCATTTTACATCACAAGTTCAAAACTATAGAATTATCATTAATTTTCATGCATTTTCATTTTAGTAACTGTAGGAAATAAGAAATAGAGTTACATATCAAGCATTACACTACAATAATATTGCCATTTAAAATTATCCCAATGGTTACCTTTACCACAGTTCTTATTTACTTTATGCTGCTTTTAACCACTGTGTAGTGTCTTTTTCTTCATTTTGAAGAACTCCCTTTTGCACTGCTTGTAAAGAAGGTCTAATGGTATTGATCACCCTCAGATTTCATTTATCTGAAATTGTCTTAAATTCTCCCTTATTTCTGAAAAAATATCTTGTCAGATATAGAATTCTTGATTGGTAGCTGTTTTCTTTCAGTATTTTAAGTATTTTTTCCCCTGGTTTTACTGCCATGTTTTCTAATGAGAAATCAGGACTCAATCAAATTGGGATTCACTTGTACTTAAAATGTTGCTTTTTCTTGAAGCTAACAGCACTCTCTCTTTGTCCTTTGCATTCTTTTGTATAATAAGTATTTTACAGGATACAATTTTCTGTATAATTATCCTGTTTGTTGTGCTCTGGCTTCTTAGATGTATGTATTCATACTTTTGCTATTTTTCAGAAGTTCTTTGTCATTATTTATTTGAATATTCCTTTTGCCACTTTCCTTCCTACTTCTTCTGTGACTCCCATAATTCATATATAGATATGCTTGCTGGTGTACAATGGTGTCTTAGGTTATTTTCACTTTTTATAAATCTTTTTCTATTTCTTTTCCTCAGTCTGACTCATTTCAAGTGTCTTTCCTTCTGGATGACTGATTCTTTCTTCAGCTAGCTCCAATCTGCTCTTAAAACCCTCTTGAGAAATGTTCATTTCAGTTATTGTGGTCTACATCCCCAGTAGTTCTGTTTGGTTCCTTTTGAAAATTTCCATTTCTTTACTTTGATTCTTATATTACTCACTCATTGTTTTTGTGATATTTTTTTTTTATTTCTCTGTATTTTCCTCCGTCTTCAAGAGTACCGTTAAGATAATTTTTTAAAAATTTTAGCTTGCTATGCCCAGATTATTATCTTTGTTGTTGGTTTTCTGGATATTCATTTCCTATTCATGCATAGGCCACCATTTCCTGTTTCTGTTTTTGTTTGTTTTGTACTCCTTTGTTGCATAGTGAGAATTTTAATATTTTAAAATATTATCTCTGGTATTTATTCCCTAGATGTCTGTTCCTTAATTTTATTACCAGCTGTTGACTGGAAAAAAGTTTTCTTCTGCTTCAATCCTCATATCAGCAATGTCTGCTCAAGGTAAATGCAGCATGCAGGGGTTTCACTGTCTTCCTGGACTTGTATCATGTCCTATACTTTCGCTTTTTGTTTTGAAGTTCCCTTATGTTCATAAGTTTGATTATTTTTTCTGTTTCCTAAGAGACAGACTTCTCTCTCTTGGCTGTTTGAATCCATCAAGTCTATGCCCCAGATTTTCTGCCTTTATGCTTTCTTATACACCTTTATTTACCTCAAGCTGATTTTTCTTGCATGGCAAATTCTGGGAGGTGGGTGTACCAGTTTGATATTCTTTATGAACTCCAAATATAGATATTGGATTATGTTTTAAACTGATCTTTCCCTTCGGGCATATAGCATTATGTTGGATTCAGAGGTTTCACTTTTACTTGATTAAATAATGGTTAAGGTTTTGATTGGACATTGTCAGTAGGATGTTGTATTCCTGACCCCATGCTGGGTGGGGATGCACACAAAGAAGACATGGTAAAGACAGAGTTGGGAGTTTTTGAGCTGGAGGCCAGGGAGTAAACACACAGAGAAGCAGATACAGCAGAGGCCCCAGGAGGAGAGATGAGCCATTTGCCTTATAATCTCCAGCTTGCCCTTTGAAAGAACAAAGCAGCTGAGCCTGGAGAGAAGCAAGCCCTAGGAAGAGAGGAACCCAGGAAACCTGAACCCTTGCATATATCAGCAGACATCTTGCTCCACACATTGCAAAACATTTTGATGAGGGAGCTAACTTGTGCTTTATGGCCTGATCACTGTAAGCTTCTACCTTAAATAAATACCCTTAAAACCCAACTGATTTCAGGTATTTTGCATCAGCACCCCTTTTGTTGAATAATATAGTAGGTCATGTAGGAGTAGTCTTTCCCAAGTCTTTTTGGTGGAAACAGGGCCAAGAACTAATGATGGGGGGTTGGCAAAGAGCAGCTCCAAAGTGCCCTGGGAAGGAGATGAAGAAGTCTGCCAAGAAATTCTTCCAGAGTTCAGTAAGGAGAGAATTCTTGGCCTGCCCAGCAAATGTAGCCCTTCAACTAACTATCCTCTGTATCCCTAAGGAAGTATAGTATCTTTAATTCTCTTTCACTGTTGCCTTTTTCTGGGGCAGTTTGAAATAATGGTCAACTTCAGAGTTGATCTCTTAGGGATCCAAAATTGCTAATCAAATTCAGTGATCATTATGCCTTCTCCTTGGTCATGGGGAAGTATATGTTTATGTCTCTTACTGTGAAGTCTGGGCTTTCCAGGGCTGGACCCCATAGTGGCTTGCCATTGGCATGGAAAATAAGTGCCAGTAGCCACCATTACAAAGAGAGCAATTTGCTGTTCTTTACCATAATTTATGTCTCTTTCTCCTGCTCTTCTTTGAATGCAGAACAATGATGATCTTCTGCTCTCCAGTGTTTCAAAATACTGGTTTCAGACAGTTACTTCCTGTTTAAGAGTTGTTTTGCTGGAAGAACTGAGTTCAGAATCACTCTACTCTACCATTTTACAACAGTCCTACAGTAAGTGGATTTTTAAAATCATGCTCTATTCATACAATGAAATCCTACCCAGCAACAAAAATGGCCACACTGCTAACACATATAAAAACATGGATAAATGATCCAAATTGTTGAGTTTTTTAAAAACTGAACTGAAAGAGTATATAATGCATGCTTCTGTTTATAGGAAATCCTAAAAAATGCAAATCCAACATGAGGTTTGAGAAATAAAATTAGTTATTTGGGGACAGAAATCAAAGGATGGCACAAAATTGACCATAAAAGGACACAAGAAAACATTCTGCAATGTTGGAGTTGTTCTTTATCTTGATTGTGGTGGTAGTTATATGGGTTGCATATTCATGATAATTATAATCTTGGATTTTAATAGTATGTATACTTCCATAACATTGATTTAAAAGCCCTCACTAAAAAGAAAAGAATAATGAATAATAAGCATATCTGATCAAACTATATGTATTCTGCATAAAGTTATGCAAGTTGTATTAAAATCCAGCAAGTATAAACTGTAAATTTGATCTATAGAGTTTCAAAGTTGAAAAATAAAACAGAAGTGCTGAAGAAGTATTCAAATAATTTAATTACTTGAATTGCTGAAATGTAGGAAAGGTAATGACACAAAATAAGGATACAAAAATACTCCAGGGATATACTCACATTGTTGTATATAAGTTTAATAAGATGAATAATTAGTAGAATACAAAGTTAAGACAGAATAGCTTTAACTGAATTGGTTTAAACTGTAGTGAAGTCTTCCTACACCGGAAAGTCTAAAAATATAATAATGATTCATTGAAGGCAAATATTGAAGGAAGCAGCGCTAAAGCATTTGGCCTTCATTGCCAGATTACTCTTTCGCTTACAATTTGAGGATCAAGTTGTGCAACTTCCTCCTCAGAACCTAATTTATGGAAAGCATTGGTAATGAGCCATAGAGCAATGTGTAATTGCTCCTAAGAGCTCTGTCTTAGAGTCTGCCTCCTCAAAGTCCTCTGGACAAACACCACCCCCTGGGCTTGGAAAAACTGAGATTTACTTGAAGGCCAGTTAAATGCCAACCCATAGATATAGTCAAGAGGGTGCTGGTGACTCTTCATTGGGAAAGGTGTCAGTGGTCACTGTAGCAGCTACTTCGGACAGAAGGTGCTTTCCCAGAACACCACCAAGTTCACTGGAGTGTGCAGAGTTTAGTGAAGCAACGTCATCACATCCTCTGGATCATAGGTTGACATATGGAGCTTACAAAATGCTTATTTCAGAATAAGAATGGAATTTGTCCTTCTTCTAGGAACTCAATGTGGACATTTACAAAATTTTGTAATGACAACATATTCTAGATCAATTAACACTTCAAATTTTTTGAAAAATAAATTACCATATATAGTAGTAATATTTTGATAATGTTCTCATATAGATTGTAACAAACATTTCACAACAATGCAAGGTGTAGGTGGAAGGGTGATGTATGGGACCTATGTATGATTTTATGCATGTTTATTTTGTCAGCTTACAACTTTTGCTATACAACTTAATTTTACGTATGTTCATGTATGAATGATATACTTCAATAAAACAATAGGAAAAATTACTAAAGATAAGATTATCAGAGAAAACATTTGGCTTCATGCTCTATTATATATAAAGCCTAATGACAAACTTTGTTTCATGGTTGTTGAGTTTATTCATATCTATTATTTGTGTCCTTTGTTCAATATCTTGTTTACTCACTTGACTGCCTTGCCAATAACAAAATATTGAAGAATCTAAGAATCATACTCAAGTCTAGAAAAGACTCAGTGTGTCCTCCCATTCAACTATGGCCTTTAGGGAGAAATTTATAAAATTGTTACAGACACCAGCCCTTTTCCCCAGAATCAACAGATCAACATTCTAGAATAGAAAAAGCTGCTCAGTTTTTAATGAAAGGAAAATATTCGTCCAGTAATATCAGGTCTCACAGTGCCATGTCTATGGTGGATTCAACTAAATATTGCTGCCATTTACCCTCATAAGTCACAAAAAAATGAAGAGAAAAAATAAAGTGAAGAAGAACATGTGATACAAAGGCTGTAGATAGGGTGATTCTTCTACCAATATACTCAGCATGAATCAAGTTTCACAATTTTTGGGAGCCCTCAGGGGTCTGTGGCCACAATAGTAGACCGAAATTCAGTTTGACTCCTGATAGATCCTCAGCTTTTACTGGTGTGGAGTCAGCCTTTCTGAGATCTTTACCTCACTTGTTGCCTTGAGGGCCTGCTATGAGCCTGCTCAAGGCCACTCATGAAAACAGTCTAAGTCCTAGTCACTCAAATGGCCTCTCACAGGAGGTGAAGCTTATGTTTCTCCACTTAAGGTATTTTCCAAAGGAATAAATTAGAGCTCACACTGTCTTCCCAACAGGACAAGGAGTGCAGAAGCATCCTGAATGCACTGAAGGAGCCCCAGAGCTTTGGGTGGCCCCAGGCCTCTTCTGCCAGGGTGTGGGGTAGAGAAGTGCATGACTAATTCCCTGTCAAACTAGCTGGTAAAGAGGTATGCCAGCATTCTTAACTAAAGCCAGTATGCAGGCATCTGTATGATTAGTGATTTATTGTTTTTTAGGGATGTTGTATTAGTTTTTTCAATAGAATTTATTTTTAGGTAGTTGTAGGCTACAGAAAAATTCCAAAGAAATTACAGCATATTCCCATATACTCTCTTTTCTGCACCATGAAGAATTTCCTCCATTATAACACCTTGTGTATTAGTGAATGAATATTGATACATTATTATTAACTAAATTCATATTTTGTATTAGATTTCACTCTATGTATTGTAGACCACTGTTTTTTAACTTTTTATTTTGAAATATTTTCTAAGTTACCAGACATATGTAAAGAATAATAAACTTTTAAGAGAATTCTAACATACCCCAACCTCCCCAGATACCCAGATCCATGTATTATATCCCTTACCACATTTGCTGTGCCATTCTATCTATAACTTATGTATGTATGTATGTAAGTATCTATCTATCTATCTATCTATCTATCTATCTATCTATCTATCATCTTTATCATCTCTCTCTCTCTCTATATATATATATATATATCTTCTATGAATCTATTTTCTTAACATTTGAGAGCAGATTGCACAACTTATACTCCTTGAACACATGTAAATTTCTTATGAAGTATATTCATTTATGTGATAACCTTAAGTGCAATTATCAAGTTCAAGAAATTTCATGTTAATATAAAACTTTTCAATTTTTTATATACCAACAACGTCTTTTTTCCTTCCATTCTTAGATATCTTTCAGTACTGTGCATTGCATTGGATTTTCATGGTCTCTTTAGTTTCTTTTTCTTTCATTTTTTCTAACTTTTGCAAACACATATTCAACATAAATCTTCCCATTCCAACTCCTCCAAAGCATATCATTCAGTGGTATTAATCACACTCACAATATTGTGGTTCCTTCACCATCATCCATTGCTATAGATTTCCCTTCACTCCAAACAGAAACCAAACACCTGTTATTCATTAAATACCCATTGTCCCTGCCTTCCATCCCTGGTAGCCTGCACTCTATATTTGGGCTCTATGAATTTCATATTCTCTGACATTTTCTTTGTTGCTTTCATGGGGCTTAGTGTTAACGTCCTAAATCTATAAAATTCTTGTTTGCTTTGATACAACTTAACACATTCAATCACATATTTAATGTATGCTCAATACCCCTATATTTCCCACCTTTAAGTAGTTCTTGTTTCAAATTAAATATTTATAAATTTAGTCCAAAATAATTGATTAATCATTATATTTTAGGCATTTGCTGTTTAGATTCTTTAGGAAGTAAAAAGTGGAGTTACAACTCAAAATACAAACATACTGGTATTTATATTTACCCATATCATTATCTTCACAAAGATCTTTATTTCTTCATGTGGTTTTTGTCAATTTTTTAGTGTCCTTTGCTTTTAACCTACAAAAATTAGTATGGCATTTCTTGTTGGACCAGTCTAGTGGTGAAAAAGTCTGCTAAATTTTGTTTATCTGGAATTACCTTAAATCCTCCCTCATGTTTTAAAGACAGTTCTGCCACATTCAGAATTCTCTGTTGCCATTTTTTTTTTGTATTTTCCTGACAATTAACGTTGTTGGGAACTTTTAATGTACTTATTGATTTTTATCCACAATCTTTGTGAGGAATCTGTTTAGTAATTCATCCATTTGCATTGAGTAGTTTATATATTTTTCAGTACCAGTAGAGATTTTCATGGTCTGCATATGTTTTTTGTCAACTATAAGTATTGTGAATAATTTCTCCTAGTCTGTGTCTTACTTATTCATTTTTAATAGCATCTTTTGATAAGCAAATATTTAAATTTTTATAAAGACAGATTCATGAAAAATATTTTATTTGTAATTTTGTGTCCTTAAAAATTTTGTCTAAGGAATTTTGCCTACCAGATGGCAAAAATAATCTCTTATAATTGCTTTTATAATAATCTCTTATAATATGTGTTTTAGAACTCTAGGGGAGTGGATGTGTCTCAAACAGTTGAGCACCTGCCTTCTACATGGGATGTCCTGGGTTTGGTTCCCAGTGCCTCTTGAAGGCACAAAAACAAACAATAATTGAAACAAACAAAAAAAGAGGGACCAACTTGGGGAAGACAATTTGGCTCAGTGATGGAGTACCATCTTCCCACATGTGAAGTTGAGGGTTTGATCTCCAGCACCCGGTGCCTCAAAATAAAAGAAATTTTTTTAATTTTAACGTTTCTGAACAGGTCTATGACTAATCAATTATTAATATTTAATAGTTGCTATTGTCTATATGCATATTCAATTTCTCCAACATAATTTTTTGAAAATACTTTCCTTTTGCCACTGAATTTTGTGACAAATCATCACTAAAATCACTTGACTATAGATGTATGGGTCTTTATGTGGGGATTTCTTCTGTTTTCATCAATTTGTCTATTCTTATGCAAAAATGAAATTGTTGTGATTATGTAGCTTTGATCATTGTAGTTCTGAGGTCAGGTACTGTATATCCTCCAAATATGTTCTTTTTTACAAATCTGCTTTGTCTATTATAGGTCTTTTTTGTTCTGTATCAATTTCAGAATCAGTTTTTCAATTTCAGTTTTTAAAAAAATGGCTGCTATGATTATGATTGAGAGTCTTTTAAACCTACAGATAAATTAAAGTAGGATGAAAATCATAATAACATTGTCTTCCAACTAATGAAGGTGGTGTATCTAATGATTAAGTTGCCTCCATTATTTCTCACAGATTTTAATTAGAGGTTGCTGATTAAATTATTTTTTTTGTTAGGTTATTTCAAATTTTCCTTTTTGTGCTAGTCTCATACAGTGAGTTGGAAAAGGTTTTGCCTCCTGTTTCCTGGGTTTGAGCAATGTTAATAGTATTTCTTCATTAGATAGCTAAAAGTTGCATGTATAAACATCTAAATGAAAATTATTTTTACAATTAATAAAATTCCTTACACCTATATAAATGATTTAGACTTTTTTATTTCCTTTTGGATGGTTTTGGTAAGTTTTTTTTTTTTCAAAGAATTTATGCATTTCACCTATGTTTTCAAATTTATTGCCTTAAAAATTATCATAATATTCTCCTATTTTCATCAAAATTTCCATATGGTCTGTAGTTATATTCTCTCTTTCATTCTTGTTAATGGTGATTAATGTTTTCTCCCTTTGTTATTCTTTGTTTGTCCTGCCAAGCTGTTATCCAATTGTCAGTCTTTTCATATGACCAGCTTTTAAATTTGGTCATATTAGCTGGTCTGTGTTTTATTTCCTTGATTTCTATTCCTATCTTAATTATTTTCGGCTTTCTACTTACTTTGTAGTCAATTGGCTAGGTTTGTTGCTTCTTAAATTAGAACAGATTACTCATTTTAAAACTTTCCATGCTCTCTTTTACAATATATTTATTTATAATCTAATTTAAAGGTATAAATTTCTTGGATGTGAGATAAGCAAGATGTAAAATACTGTTATTTGCTTATTGAACAAATGTGTCATCAGTGCCTACTATACCAGAAGCTAAAGATATGATAATGAGTCAGAGAGGTGAGGCCCTGCCATGATGGGGCCTAGACATGAGATTTGGGTGTCTGAAGGACTGGGTGGGTGAGATACATGCACTGAGGTAACAAGCACTAGAGGAGCAATGGTGATGAGTTTGACATTGCAAGGTCTGTATTTCATCAAAGCACCAAAACCACAGAAGTGCTTGGGATTCATGGGTCTGGTGTTTTTGAGGGGGATGACCTGGAATGATAGATATGAGATGACAGACTGTGGGAAGAATCAGCCACAGTAGTGGGATGATATACAAAGAGAACACAAGGTTAGGAAAGTTCCCCAAAGAACAATAGTGAGAAATCTGCACATGAATAGAGAAGCCAGTGAAGAACAGGTCCTGAGAGAAAAGATTGTGTGAGATGCTGCATAGCGACTCAGAGGTTACCCACTGAAGAGATGTGTTGCTTTGGCAGCAGGAGGCAGAAGCAGCAACTCCATGGCCATGTCAGCTCATTGCAGTGGATGGAGGGAACAGAAAGGCTGAAGAAATAGAAAGCTTCTTCAAGGGACAGTCTCCTTGGCTTCACTCTAGAGGAAGGTTAGGGTGTTGGTAAATGGTCGCCAGAACACAAATCTGGAGAACAAATTTTTTTCACGGGAATAATGAAAAGAAAAACATTGGGGTGGATTGTGGTTGAGGATGGTGATTCATCAGTTAATCCACTTGACTCCTCCCCTTTCTGATAGCAAGGTGTGTATTAAAATAATCACACAAGGAAACATGAGCCTGAAGTGTGTTCTGTCACCTTTGCAGAGAACTGCAGTTTCCAGAGGGAGGGACCAGAGCAGATGGCTACATAGAGTGGGGCCCTACAGACATGCCCAACCAGGTGAGGAAGTACAGTCAGACACTGGTGATGGAGTTCATGCTGCAGGGCTTCTCAGAGCACCCTGAACTGTGGCTGCCCTTGCTTGGCTGTTCCTTTCCCTCTATACAGTGGCATTCATGGTCAACACTTTGATCATTGTCATCAGCACCTTCAGCCCCACCCTCCACAGACCCATGTACATTTTCTTATTCAACCTGGCCACCATGGACATCATCTGTACCTCCTCTGTGATTCCCAGCGTACCGTTAGGCCTTGTCTCAGAGCAAAATACCATCTCCTTCCAGGGATGCATGGTCCATCTCTTCTTCCTTGTCTGGTCTACATCTTCTGAGCTGCTTCTGCTCACAGTCATGGCTTTTGACCGTTATATGGCCATCTGCCGACCATTGCATTATGCGACCATGATGAGCCTGCAACTCTGTGTTGCACTGGCTGCAGGAGTCTGGGCTGTTTGTGCCCTTAACTCATCCATCAACACTGGTTTAATGGCACAGCTGTCCTTCTGTGGCCCCAATGTCATCACTGACTTCTTCTGTGAGATCCCACCACTATTGGTATTCTCCTGTAGTCCCACCCATTTGAACAACATCATGACTCTCTTGGCTGATACCTTCTATGGACTCATAAACTTCCTGCTCATCCTCCTATCTTATGGTTTCATCATTGCCAGCATCCTATGCATCCACTCAGCCAAGGGAAAGTGGCAGGCTTCTTCTACCTGCTCCTCCCACCCCATTGTGGTCTCCATCTATTACTCGGCTGTGTTCTGTGCCTACATCAGCCCAGCCTCCAGTTACAGCCCTGAGAGAAGCAAACTTGCAGGAATTCTGTACACAGCTCTAAGCCCCACCCTTAACCCACTCATCTACACACTGAGGAACAAGGATGTTAAGGAAGCCCTAGGGAAAATTTTCCCTCTTTGTAGACATTAAATGCCATTCTTCTATCCTGTGCAGACCCATATCCATCTACAGAAGACTAGGCTAATAGAAGCAACACCTACCTCTCACAGTTTTAACAAATCATCCTCACCTGTGGGTGCTGCCTAAGTCATGGCTTTGATGGGCTGGTTGGTTTGTTGGAACTGCATGCATCTGGTACACTGGCCCAGCATGTTTTCTCATGATGTGCGTACCTAATAAACTCTGGGTCTACCGAACAAGACTTACTTCCTGAGAAGCACTCTTTTTGCACTCTGGGAAACATGCTTTGGTTGGAGTGACCCCTCAGAGAGCTCTGACCCCTAAAATATTTCCCTAGGCCTGCCCTCATCCATTCTTCCTTAGATGATATTTCCCCTTCTTTGCACCCCAAGCTCTAACTTATAGGTGTGACCAGCTGTACCACTATTGGATCACTATGGCCCATATATTGCCCCCACGAATGCATTGCTCCCACCCATATACTTTCCCACAGTGGTCTACTTGCCTGCCCAGAATCCCTCTACCATTGGTATACATTCAAAGTCAGTATACATTCAAAGTCAGGTCAAATGCTCCTCCTTTCAAAGTCTTCCATCATCTTCTGAGCCACAAACAGCTCCTGGTTCTGCCTTATGTAATGCTGGCCCTCTTGTGGCCTGTACCCCCAAGGTACTAATTTCAGACTGAGCTAAGTATGAGTATCAACAAAAGGAGCCTTTTCATGTGGGATGTATCTCTGCTCTATTTTATCCCAGTCAGAGCTACCTGCCCAAAACCTCCCATCCACCTAATCACTCTAATCTGAAGGGGGGTTCTATGCAACATCATTGCCCTTCTCCATAGTTTGTTGACATAAAATGACACATATGTGAATGTATAAAGTTGTTTTCCATCAGTGGCCATCACAAACCCTTGGTTTCAGCTGAACCAGATTCTTCATAAACTATTTTAAATATTTACCCACATTTCATAAAAGGTGGGTTATCCAACTCATGAAGTGTGATGTTTTGCTCCAATAGCGGTCTGAGCTAGAAAGGAAGACTTTGGGATAGCTGTTTTTTTTTTTTTTTTTT
>JAQZBX010008047.1:12549-34460 GCA_029593785.1 Cabassous unicinctus | reverse complement strand
CAGCTCCATAGACATAGCAGAGGCTCTGGGAAGAGAAAGAAACTGATAGCCTACAACTGACCTTGTGGAGAGAACAGAGCAGCTGAGCCTGGGAAGAAATGAGCTCCAGGGAGAGAGACAAACCTTATACAAGCCTAGAGCTGAGACCAGAAGAAGCTGCAACTGTGGAGTCAGAACAGGAAGGCTGAAATTTAGCAGAGACCAGCAGCCAATTCTGCTCCAACATGTGGCAACAGACTTTGGTGAGGGAAGTAACTTCTGCTTTATGGCCTTGTGACTGTAAGTATCAACCCAAATAAATACCCTTTATAAAACCCAGTAGAATTCTGGTACTTTGCATCAACACACTTTTAGCTGACTAATACAAGGAGTAAGTCTGTAGTAAAAGGGCTGAGTTTGCCATTGTGGATTCCTGAAGTGAGGGTTTTGTGCTGTGTATTAATTTCTAAATTTGCAGCTATTACCAAGACTAGGAGGCTTAAAACCACAGAAATTTATATTCTCTCACAGTTTTGGAAGATAGAATTCCAAAACCAAGATGTTGGCAGGGTCACACTTCTTCTGAAGTATCTAGAAGTGAATTCTTCCTTGCCTCTTCCAGGTGTTAGTGGCTTCTGTTGATCCTTGACTTGTGACAGTATCACTCTAATCTCTGTCTCACCTCCATTATCATGTGGTCATCTTCCCTATGTCTCTCCTCCGTGTCTGTGTCTCAAATTTCCACATCCTTTCTCTTATAAATAAACTGATTATTGGATTGAGATGAGAGTCTTAAGTAAATTACATCAGCAAAGAACATATTACAAATAAGGACACATGCACAGGTTCTTAGTAGTCATATTTCTCTGGAGACACTATTCCACATATCAGTCTGCCCTCTTGCCCCTCTTCAAAACTTATTTCTGTATCACATGCAAAATACATTCACCATCCGAACATATACCCACATCTCAGCCAATAACATAATCTACTCTAAATTCAAAATCTCATCTAAAGATTATCAGGACAGATTCTCAAATATAAATTAAATCATCTAAGTAAAGTATGGATAAGACTCTGGGTATGAGCTATCAAGAGTCAAAGTTCCTCTCCATCTAAGGATTTATGTAACAGAAGTCAACATTTCTAGAACACTATGTTGAGACAGACTCTGAATATACATTCCCATTCCAAAAGTTACAATTTGGAAAAATAACAATCATTAGTCTCAGTCAGTTTCTAAACACAGCAGGGAACATTTTCTTGGCTCCAATAATTTCCTCCTTTATTCATGCCAACATCTAAAGCATAGGGATTGTGTGTAGCTCAGTGGCTGAGTGCCTGCTCCTCATGTACAAGATTCCAGGGTCAATCCCCCATAATTCTTTTAAAAAAAATTAAAACACCATTTCCCACATCCTCACACAAAAGCAAACTCACATATTTGAGTGTCTTAGAAAGATGAAATTTGAGAAAGCTTGCAATCTGCTTGCAATCAGTTGTCATGTGCTCCATTGGTCTTATAGTCCTTTAAGGTTTCCCTGGGAACTGCTGCTGAAAATTGTCTCTTCTCTATACCAGCTGAGGCTGAGCCAGTATTCAGATTTGATTTATATCATAGAAAGCAAATATTCATGACATAAATTACATGGGAATTTATTTTTCTTAAACAAAATAGATGTCTAGAAGAAGACAGTCCAGCTGAGATGAGGTGACGCAGGTGTAAAGCTATAGTCAGGCACCTGTATTGTTCTGTTTCATTTACTTAGAGTCTGGAGCTTTTGTCACAGTCACCTTGCAGGGAGAAGGAAGAAGGAGCAACAAGGGCGAAAGGGCATGTTCTGACTCATTCTGGAGCCAACGGAGACACTGACTTCTGCTTAGAAAGACTGAGCACTTTGCAGCCTTGATGGAAGGAAAGGCACTGAAGAGGGACAAGAAGGGCTGGACAATGGGGGAGCATAACCCATTGTCAGTACCTGTGAGTCTCAGCAATTATCCAAGTCCATTAATCCTTGGTATGTGTTGTTCATGTTTCCCACATTGACCACACACTATCAACCAGGAACTAAATATTTCAAAGTATTGCTTAGCTCTTTTGCAGTCTTAATCATGGTTCAGTACTTGGCTACTATTACTCCTTTCTGAAATATTAATTCACTTTAGAATTGAATTAGATAGGTAGAAACTTCTTACTTCTTCCTTCCCAAACCCAACTATGTTTAAACCAGGGAGATGGAAAATGGGCCCCAGTAAAGCACCTTTTAAGTGTCTCTATGAGATGGGAAATATCCCTATGGAGGCCTAGTCAGAAGACATCAGGCTGAGATCCTGTGAGCTGGGAGACTATGGTTACAGGCTAAAATTTACAAAAGGATGCCTGTATTAGTTCTATCTGATGGGAGAAAGGTGGTTACAGGTCAATGTATACTGACTTTAAAAACACCAAATACTGGCTTTGGGGTGTATTTAAGATAGGATGAGGATTAGCAATGTCTTTCTCACCTACATCTCTGGGTGAAGGACTTCAGCTTTGTTAAGTAGGTCAGAGACTCAGACAAGGGTGGGATCACCACCTAGTGGTCCTTTGATGGTGCCAACATATTTTTTTTTCTTTTAACATTTGTGTTCAAGTATAATTGACAGGCATACAGTAAGCTATATTAATTTAAAGTGTACCATTTGATAAGTTTTGACATTTGTATGCAACTTTAAAACAATCACCACAATCAAGATAGTGGCCATATCAACCATTCCCAAAAGTTTCTTTGTGCCCCTCTGTAATTTCATCTCCCATTTCCCTGGCCCAACTCCTGGTCAATCCCTAGGCATAAAACACTGATCTGTTTTATGTCATAGAAAACTATAAAGCATCATTTCTCAGCTTTAAGCTTACAATAAAATTCAGAAACATATATCACCAATACTTTGAGGTTGAAGGATTGTGAGACTAAAGACAAGTCCCCAAAAGTCAGCACATGAGGCTGATGCCAAGGCAGGAGAAGTGATGATGTGGAACATGGTCCCTATGACCAGAAAAGAGAGGAATTTTTGACTTGGAGAAAGACAGAGTAAGCGGAAAAGCATGAGCATCAGTGGGTGTTGAGGGCTTCTTAGAGAGCCTGTGCCTCAGTGACACCGTTGTGCTCTGGCAGTTGTGATTTTATTTTCAGAAATCCATGATCCTGAGAGCAGCAGTACCTAAGCAAGGATAGCATAGTGGAAGAGGCAATGTGCAGGACCATGCCAAGCACATCCAACAGACTCTCCAAGGGTTAACATTTAGTTATGTAGAAACTTATCATTTTCCATGGTGGAAGCCAAAAATAGAGATACAGTGCCTAATAGAGTTCATGGTTGAGTTGAGTAGTTCACCTGTGGATATCAGGCTGAACCAACCATCCATGACCAAAGGGGAAGATGATGTGGAGAAGATGCCCTTTGGAAACACACCACTTCTGTTAAGTTTCATCACTTGTAGAAGTTAGATGGGATGCACGGTCCCACCTTGCTCTCCTGTGTCATGATGGTACAGAAACCCATGGAGAAGAGGGGGAGTTTGGGCCCTGACTAAGGTCAGTTTGATGGCATGCTCTGCTGCTAAACAGAATGTGATTGATTATTAAAATAAAATTTGGTGATGGAGAAAATGAATAAAGTTATTCTTTTTGCTCACCTGGATTCAGACTAAAATATTGAAATTGATGTATTAATATTCATCTCTTATGATGGTATTTAATAGTAAACAGTCTCTCCCATTTTCTAAAGAACACTTTCCAGTTGGTAGAGGAGAAGGAGGAGTCCCTGTCCTGCTTCTATGTCACCCATGTAAAGCTTTGTGGGTCTAGGTATACTCATCTCATTCCAGGTCATGCTAACTACTTCCTCTCTCTCCAATGTTAAAGGGCCTTACCACCAACACAGAATAGGGATCATCCCCCGGGTAACTATGTACATGAGCAGGGACCCACAGTTGCAACTTCTCTTCAGAAATATAGTGTATTGGAGTAAAAGTAATTATATTTGGTGTTTTGTCATCTTCACTCACCTAGTCATAATGTGTTCTTTTAAATGACCACTCCTGTTACCCTTGTCCTGGCCATATCTGCAGCTAGAAAGGCATGTACCTCCATATGGTCTGGATGATAAAAACTGCTTTTAGTTTCCCCAAAAGACCCTTGCTGCTTCCTTCCATCACATAAAGTTGCAAATCTCTTGAATCAGCAGAAATCCCCCACTTGTCCCCTCTAGATTACAATAAAGATGAAAGACCAGGTCCTATTTCTTACCCCCCTCCATTGGCCTTTGTTGGAGCCTAAGTTAGATAAGCCCAGGCTCTCTGCTGCTTTTATTCTCCTCTCTCTTCATATAAGAATTTTGATTTAAGAAAGCTGTTCTTTCACTCATTCTCATCTGTCTGGGTATCAGTGTTCGCCTTCTTCACCGAAAAAATTTCCACATGACATTCAAATCAGCTAATACAGTGAGAAGGGGATTTGATACTGAATATTAGTGGCCAGATGGGAATGCCAATAGTTTTGTCTTACAAATATTAGGTCCTATGTGGCTAGCACACAGAGTATAAGGAATTGGTCTGCAGTTGGCTCTGCTTATCAAATCACTCAGAAGGCTGAATATGGCATTGTATCAATGTTGGAACCACCATTGCTCATCTGACCTGAACTGCATCTGCCAGACCTTGTCCATGGGTACTGTTCCTTGGTTTAGGGAATATTTCCTCTGTCAGAGCACATACGGAAGGGGGACACTTCTGACTGGGTAACATGGCACCCCACTGGCTAAAGGGATACAGAGGTCTGCAAAATTAATGTTGCCGTTTTCCTTGGTGTGTTGTTTTTACTCCCTTGCTGCCTTGGGTTATAGAAGGTATAAACCTTTGCTCATGGTGTCCAAGGATCTCATGCACAAATGCAAAGCAACTCAGAATTTTCTTTCAGATCCTCCTAAGACCCCTGACAAGGTTTCCTTCCTACTGAAGACACATAAAGCACCCATACAATGTGCCTGGGCTGTGTTGAGTGTTACATCATATCATCTGCTAAAGCAATAGTCTTATGAGCATGGGTTCTGTGAACCTTGTCCAATGATCTAGCCACACTGCTATTGGTAACTGTGGACCCTAAGATCTCTAGTCAATTAGGACACTTTGCAGAAAGGCAACAGATCAAGAGATATTGTGGAGGGACCCCACAATTTTTCCAGTCATTAAATATAAGGTCAAAATAACACCACATCAGGAGGATATTGAAACCAAAACCAGAAATTTTACTAGACTAGAAATTCAAAATATTACTAAGGATTTTGTTCAGGAAGAGGGAGAAATGGTGTCTAACTTGTTGTTAAGGGTACTCAACATGGGGTCCAAATTATTACTAACCTCCCAGAAGATGTCATAATTAGCAGGCATTGCCAAGGACACCAAATCACTGAAGACTCCATGGCCCTTACTTATTGATTTATAAAAAAAAGAGACATATACCTGTCCATAGTTGGTATTACGGTCGAGGCCCATGCCCAAGAGTAAACAACTAATGAGGCCAAATTTTTACTTGAAAAGGTTGAGATGATGCAAAACATTTCATTGAGCATTCAGAAAAAAGAGACCCAGAGTTTATCATGGCACTGCAGGATGCCCTCTTTGAGCAAGTCATAGACCAGGTCAGAGGGTAGCCACTGGGCGATCCAGCTGTTGATGAGGTACCCAGCTGAACATTAGATGAACATCAGGCTGTGGGCTGATCAAGGTAGAGCACGGGTGCCCAAAATGGCATCAGAGGAGCAGCCAGTAACATGGCAATCTGGATGGTGAAGGGGGACAAAGCCAGACACTAGAAGCTGAAGAGGAGTTCCACATATTTGATATATTTTTTCTCTTCAACCTTTCCTCCCCTGGGAGTGTGTGAAGAGGTGGGCTGTGAGGTGATTTATTGGTGGACATATGCAGAAAATGAGGAGGAAATTAGCTGGTCACCAGGGGCCTGAGAAAGAGGTATGGTTGTGGTTTTTTTTTTCTTTTTTCTTTTGTTCTTCCCTTTTATTTTTTATTTTTTTATTTTTATTTCATACTTTCTCTTTCTTCATGCAGGTATTTATGGAGATGTGGACAACAAGGTGATTGATTGGTGGGCAAGGGAGGTCAATGGGGACAAACCTAATGGGAAGATTTAGACCTGAGAGGGAGAGCCTGCTTTTCATTCTTTTCTTTTCTCCTCTCCCTTTTCAAATTCTTTCTTCCTCTTCTATTTTCTTCATTAATTTTTTCTTTTTTTGTTTTTTCTTGATTTTTTCTTATCTTTAATTTTTTCTTTTTTGTTTTATTATTTTTAATTTTTACATATTTTATATTTTTTATTTCATTTTCTTTTTATATATCTATCTTTTTAAAATTTTTATTCTTTTATTGCTTTCAGTTAAAAAGGAATAAATCTAAATATTTAGAATTAGAGGAAGCAAGTGTCAAGGAAGAACCTTAGGCAAAGCAACAACAACAACAACAAAACTCTAAACAAGGGAGAGAAAATGACTAACAGAGTAAATCCATCTAGATAAGCATTATGTCTGGAGGTCAGCAAAAATTACAAGCCATACAAAGAAATAAGAAGATACATCAGGGTCAAATGAACAAACTAAAAATCAGGGGGATACCCAGAATGTGGAACAACTAATCAATGATGTCCAAATATCCATTTCAATTCAATGAGATATGGGAAAAGATAAATGATATTAAGAAGATACTGGGTGAACATACAGAAGAATGGTAAACATATATTTAAAAAATAGCATAATTTTTGGTAATGGAAGGTAATATGAAAGAATTAAAAATATACTAGAATGACACAACAGATTTGAACAGGCAAAGGAATGAACTAGTGAAGTGAAAAATAGGACATCTGGAGTCACTTAGTAGAACAGACAAAAAAAAAGGAACAAATTCAGCAGGGACTCAGGGAATTGAATGACAGCATAAAATGTGCAAACATGCATTATGGGTGCCCCAGAAGGAAAACAGAAGGGAAAAGTGGTAAAAGGAGGGTTTGAAGAAATAACTGGAAAATTTCACGACTATTACATGGGACCTTGATGAACATATCCAGGAAGCACAGTGTACTCAAACAGAATAAATCCTAGCAGACCTACCCTTATACACATTCTAATCAGATTGCCAAATGCCAAAGATAAAGGCAGAACTGAAAGCAACAAAAGACAAATGATCCATTGCATGTAAGTTTTGCTCAATAAGATTAAGTGCTGATTTCTCATATGAAACCATACAGGAAAGAAGGCAGTAGTAGGACATAGTTAAGGTGCTGAAAGAAAAACAAAAACAAAAACAAAAAAAAACTTCCAGCCAAGAATTCTGTATCCAGCAAAATTGTACTTAAAATATGAGTGAAAGGAGACTTTTGGGAAGATGACATCAAAGTAGGTAGCCAGAGCTCAATTCTCTCACTAAAACAACAGAGGAAGGGAAAAAACTATCAGAGGGAGCTGCTTTGGGGATCAGCAGACCAGGAGGGTGTGGCACATCATCCAGGAAAGAGAGGAACAGAGAGAAAAAGAGGCCAAATGAAAACAGTTAGTTATTCACCCCAGTGACTGGGAGTGGCAAATATACCCCTCCCTCAAGTCAAATAGCTTTGAATACCCCTGATTCACTGCAGCCAACTGAGTGGGAAAGAATGTTCCCTGGGAGGAAGAAGAGTCTGGCAGAAGATAGAAAGTGGCTTTTCTTCAGCAATTGTGGTGAGCTGAGCCACCTGTGAATCTCAAAAAAGACTCCAGAAAACACTGAAGCAGCCCCAGGGAGGAGGGAGATCTGATGTCAGGCTGCCACACCCAGCCACCCTGGGAGAGATATCTAGGTCAGTAAGAAGGTAGGTGGAGACAAGCACATAACCAGACTGAGAGAGAAGTAAGCCAGTAGAGGTGGTAAACAGTTAGAAGCCCAACTTGTCTTAAGGAAACTAGGTGAGGAGAGTTAGATAAGTTTTTAAGCATACTTAATCTGTGAAGTGGATGTGGCTCAGTGTAAGAATGTATGCATCTCACATAGGAGGACCATGGTTTGAATCCTGGTACCTACTAAAAGAAGGGATCCAGAGGGTGATCTACTGAGTTGTCATGCACCAAGCTGGTACCTTATGACAGGGAACATATAGCCTGAGATTTTTTGGTTTTAGTTTTTTTTATGTGTTATTTGTTTCTTTTTTTTTTTTTTTTAGTTGTTCTTTGTTTTATTCACTAAAGCCAGATACATCACTTGCAGAGGGCAGCCTGCAGGTGATTGAAAAATACCAGCAGCCTGAGATGCTTCATAAGAGCTTAAGAAGGAAGTCTGTTTTTCCTAGGCTATTTTGCTATTTGTTTGTTTTTCTGTTTTGTTGTCTTAGCTCCTCCTTTGTTTCCTTTTTTCTTTCCATTATTTTTTCTTAGTTTCATTATTTCTTTTCTTTCATTCATTTTTCCTTCTTCCAATGCTTCTCTTTCATTCCACCTTTTCTTGTTAGGTCTTCATTTTTTCTTCTTCTCTATTATCCTCTTTTTCTTTTTTGCCTTCTATTTTCATCTTTCTGGCCTTTTATATTATTCTATATCTTTCTGTTTCATTTTTTTATTCCCTTTTTTATTCTTATTATTTTTTGTATATTTTAATGAGTTTTTATTCTTATTATTTATTTTCCTGGCTCTTGTGTGGTTCCTTTTCAATCTTTATTATTATTATTACTATTATTCTTTTTCTCTTATTCATTCTTTCCTTTTCTATGGTCTTAAGTTTTTTCAAGGGAACAGAGACAACTACAAGGGTATAGAATAAGAAGAACCAATTAACAAAAACAAATCTTACTACAAACACTCAAAAAAACAAAAACAAACCTAGAGTAGAAATAGAATGTAACTATCAAACAAGCCCATCAAGATAAGTCAATATCTAGACAAAAAAAAAAATTACAAGCCATACTAATGAACAGGAAGACATGAGTGAGTTAAATTAACAAAGTATAAAGCAGGGGAAGATGCAGAATGTGGAACTAATCAAGGATTTCCAAACAAATATCATGCATCAACTTAATGAAGTGAAGGAATAGATGAAAATTACTAAAAAGACACTGGGGAAATACACTGAAGAATCCATAAACATATATAAAAAGACAATGGATCTGATGATGATGAATGGCACAATGCAAGAAATCAAACATACACAGGAAGCACATAAAAGCAGATTTGAACAGGGAGAGGAAAGAATTAGTGACATAGAAGATAGTACATCAGAAACCAAAATGGATAACTAGAAAGATAGAAAAATACAACAAGGACTCAGGTAATTGAATGACAACACATAATGTTGTTTAATGATCAAGACAAAGAGAGAATCTTAAAAGCAGCAAGAGGAAAAAGATCCATCACATACAAGGGAAGCTTAATGAGATTAAGCATGAATTTCTCATCTGAAACCATGGAGGTAAGAAGTCAGTGGTATGACTTTTTTAAGGTGCTAAAAAACATACTGTTATTCCAAGAATTCTGTATCCAGCAAAACTGACATTTAAAAATGAGATAGAATTCAAAATAATTCACAGATAAATATAAATTAAGAGAGTTTGCCAAGAAGAAACCTGCCCTTCAAGAAATACTAAAGGGAGTTCTGCAGGTTGACAGGAAAAAAACAGAATAGAGAGGGTTTTTTTTGGAGGGACATGTAGGAGGGAAGATTATTGTTAAGAATAACTGAAAAGATAAAAGGTGAAATAAATAAAAAAATATGACACATATAAACCTTAAGAAAATATGGCCAATATAAGTTATTCCTTGACAGTGATAACTTTGAATGTTAATGGATTAAACTCTTCAATCAAGAGACACATATTTGTAGAATGGTTAAGGAAATATAATCTATCAATATGCTGTCTACAAGAAACTCACCTTAGACTCAGGGAAACAGGAGGTTGCAAGTAAATGGTTGGAACATCATTTTACATGCAAACAATAACCAAAAATGGGTGGGATTAGCTACACTAATATTAGATAAAATAGATTTTAAATGCAAAATTCTTGAAGAGACTAAGAAGTATACTATATATTAATAAAAGGGCTAATCTATCAAGAAGAAAGAACAGTCATGAACATTTATGCACTTAACCAGGGTGCTCTAAAATACATGAGGCAAAATTTGGGGAAAAAAAGAAATGGAGAAGTAGATGTGTCTACAGCTGTACTGGGGACTTTCATAAATCATTATCACCATTAGATGGAACATCTTAACAGAGGGTCAATAAAGAAACAGAGACCATGAAAGGTATCTTTGAGGTTGTAGAACTAATAGACATATACAGAATACACACCTAAATACAATGGGTTATACAATATTCTTGAGAACACACGGATCATTCTCCAAGATAGACCACATGCTAGGTCACAGAATGACTCTCAATGGATTTGGAAAGATTGAAATTATACAAAGCAATTTAATTGACCACAATGTAATGAACCTGGAAACCAGCAAGGGGCAGAGAACCAGAATAGACACAAAGATATGAGTTAAACAACACGCTCTTAGACGATCAGTGGATCAAGGAAGAAATTGCAAAACAAATCACTACTTTGAAATGAATAAAATTTAGAACAAAACATATCAAAGCCTATGGGATGCAGCAGAAGCAGTGATGAGAGGGAAATTTATAGCCATAAATGCCTATATTAAAAAAGATGGCAGAGCTAAAATCAAAGACCTAATTGCATACCTGGAAGAATTAGAAAATGAAAAGCCAACTCATCCTAAAGCAAGCAGAATGAAGGAAATAACAAAGATTAGAGCAGAGCTAAATGAAATAGAGAATAAGAAAACACTAGAAAAAAACTAACAAATCCAAAGCTGGTTCTTTGAGAAGATTAATAAAATGAACACACTCTTATCTAGACTAACAAAGAAAAAAAGAGATAAGATGCAAATACAAAAAATTAAATAAAGAGGAAGGGGATATCATCACGGTTCCCACAGAAATAAAGAATATCATAAGAGGATACTTTGAAAAATTTTTGACAACAAGATGGATAATTTAGATGAATAGGACAAGTTTCTAGAAACACACATGTGGACTACATTGAAGAAATAATAATTCGATGAACTCAACAAACAAATCACAAGTAAGGAGATTGAATTAGTTATCAAAAACCTCTCAATTAATAAGGACCAAATGGATTCAAAGGTGAATTGTATCAATCATTTTGGAAAGAACTAACAACAATCCTACTTAAATTATTCCAAAAAATAGAATTGGAGGTAATATTGTTTAACTCATTCTATGATACCAACATTACCTTAATACCCAAGACACATAAAGATGCTACAAGAAAGGAAACAACAGACCAATATCTCTAATGAACCTGGATGCTAAAATCCTCAACAGAATATATGATAATCATATTCATAAACAAAACAAATGAATTATACAAAATGAATAAGTGGGTTCCATCCCTGGTATGCAAGGATGGTTTAACACAAGAAAATCAATTTAAAATACTAAATTAAGAGATCAAAAGAAAAAATTCACATGATCATCAATATAGATGTGGAAAAAGCCTTTGACAAAATACAGCATCCTTTCTTGAAAAAAAAAACAAAAACAACACTTCACAAGATAAGAATAGATGGAAATTTCCTCAACATTTAATATTGTGTTAGAAGTACTGGCTTGAGTGCTTAGTCAAGAAAATGTGTTCTATAAGACATCCAAATTGGACAGAAAGAAAAAAAATCTTAAAATTTGCAGATGACATGATCTTAAAGATAGAAAGCCCTAAGAAATCTTCATGCCTCTATGGCATATGAATAAGTTCAAACAGTCATGAGTCATTGTCCTGGTGGTGAAGACCCACACAATAACTGAAATAATATTTAATTCCCATCCTGCGATGTCCTGCTACAATCTCTAATAGAGTGGTAAGAATTCCCCAAGTACATGGGCATTTTTAGGAAAGGAGGAGAGACCTTTACAACAGGCCATGTTATTGATGGTTTTACTTATGAACCTTTTCTTGTGAAATTGAAATATAATCTAGTATTATATATTGCCTAAGAGTTATCTCCTAAAACCCTCTTTGTTTCTCAAATGTGTACTGTCTCTAAAGCCAAACTCAGCATATGAATACACTACATTCCCCCTGGTGCAGGACATGACTCCAGGGGATGAGCTTCCCTTTCACCAAGGGATTATTACCAAGTGCTGACTAGAGGTGCATCTGTAAAATGGCCTTGAACAAAATGGGGAAATATTAAATAAAAATAAGTTTAATTGTTGAGTGATTTTAAAGTGAGTCAGGATGTCATTCAAGCATAAGACATGCTTATGCACATCTCAGCAGGATCTCTTTGACAGTAAAAAGTGCCACAAACAGCAGGGATCCTGAGGGCTCTAAAGGCATATAGGCACTATAGGCCAGACAGACAATCTTAGGAATATGGCACCATATCTGTGGGCCTTACTTTGGAATGTATACTGTCCAATGTAGCAGTTAGACTCATTTATAATTGCCCTACACCTGGCTCTTCTATCTCTTTTATTTGAACCTATAATTAGCACTACACATTTTAAATATGTATCCCAGAGACTTAAAGCTTCAGTCAATTTATATGCTGGTTGAGCCTTGAATATCAGCAAAGTTGCAGTATCTTCTCTCCAGTTCACTGGACTTGCCCAGGACAACTAAAAAAGGATGAGGATGGACAATGTCCAATCCAAAAACAAAGCATAGCTAAAGCTGCAAGAGTGACAGTTCTATCTATCTGCCCCATGAGATCTAAGCCTCCTCTCAATCAGAAACAAGTTGGGCATTACCTTACCAAAATCCTCAAGTTTGATGAATGAACAAATATAAGGGGACAATTCTAGATTTATTATTATTCTACTAATGGAAGAACTTGTATCTTGATATAAAGGCAGTGGCCACCAGAAGTTCTAAGGGGATGGATAGGGAAGAATATGTGTAACATGGGGACATTTTTGGGTAGTGGAATTGTCCTGCATGACATTGCAGTGACTGATATAGGCTATTATACATTTTGTCAAACCTATTAAATTGTGTAGGGCAAAGTGTAAAGTATAATGTAATCTATAGTCCATGATTAGTAGCAATGTTTCAATACATGTTCATCTATTGTAACAAATGTACCACACTAATGAAAGATGTTGTAATGGAAGAAGTATGGGAGGGAGAGAAGGTGGTGTATATGGGAATTACCTATATTTTGA
Source organism: Cabassous unicinctus (assembly GCA_029593785.1). NCBI lineage: Eukaryota > Metazoa > Chordata > Mammalia > Cingulata > Chlamyphoridae > Cabassous > Cabassous unicinctus. Next base: position 21,213 of record JAQZBX010008047.1, on the reverse strand, counting down.
TGTAACATTATGTAATCTAAAACTTCTTTAAACATAAATTAATTTTAAAAGAACAAAAAATATCAAAATTCATGGAATGCAGCTAAGCAGGAAATTTGTAGCCCTAAATGACTACATTAAAAAATAAGAAAGAGCTAAAACCAAAGCCCAACTGCACACCTGGATTAAATAGAATAAGAACAGTGAACTAATTCCAAAGCAAGCAAGTGAATGGAAATAACAAAAATTAAAGCAGAATTAAATGAAATTGAGAATATAAAAACTCTAGAAAGAATTTTCAAAATCAAAAGCTGGTTCTTTGAGTAGATTAATAAAATTGATAAACAGCAAGACTAACAAAGAAAAAAGAGAAAAAATGCAAATAACAGAAATCACGTCAGAATGGGGATAACACCACTGACCCCACAGAAATAGAGTATCATAAGAAGATACTTTGAAAAATTGTATTTCAACAAGATGGACAATTTATATGAAATGGATGAATTCTAGAAATACACAAGCAAATTACATTGACAAAAGAGGAAATAGAAGAATACAAGAGAACAATCACAAGTAGTGAGATTGAACTAGTCATCTAAATTCTCCCAAGCAAGAAAAGCCCAGGACCAAATGACTTCTCAGGTGAATTCTACCAATCATTCCAGAAAGAATAACAATTTAACTCAAACTATTCCAAAAACTTGAAGGATAATGAACATAACCTAAATTATTCTATTATGCAAACATCCCACTAATAACAAAGCCACATAAAGATGCTACAAATAAAGAAAACTATAGATCGATCTTTCTAATGAACTTACTAATCATATCCAACAATACATCAATTGAATTATATACCATGGTCAAGTGGCCGCAAGGTCTGCAAGGATGGTTCAACTAAAATCAATCAATGTAATACAACACATTAACAGATCAACAGGAAAAAAAACACATAATCGTCTCTAATGGTGATGAAAAGATGAAGCAAGCACTCAATCACTGAGCTAGACCCACTGTGCTACCCAAATGGGCCCATGTAACTGAAGCTTTCAGGTGCTTGCACTTCTGGGAAAAGCTCCTTGTAATTGACATAGAGCACTTGGTTCTCTTAATGACTGCTTAGCACTGTGTATCATTATTTAGGGATGGCTGTAGGCATGGATGGGATGTGCCTTTTCACAGCATGTTTTGGACATTTATTTGCAAAAGATGGATGTGCATTTGCTGAGGACCTAAAAACAAGTCTCTCTCTAGCCTAGGCATGAGCAAACAGGCACTGATTTAGCATGAAGTTGGAAGGGTGGACCTGAGTCTGACTTTTCTGGGGAAGATTTGTATTTGGTCCATGATACATGTTTTTATTCATATCTTTATCCACATATAGCTTATTTGGGTGTAGAAACACCTTGGATGAAATTCATGGGACAGTTTAGAAAGCACAGGATTAGTAATTCACCTTTGCAGAGAACATAGGTAGCCTTTTCATTTACCTGAAGGCTGCAAGGACTTTCATGACAGCAAACATGCAGCTCTCGCCATTTGAAAGATAGCTGGATGGGCACTCATGATACAAGCTTAGAGAACATATGAATTGTTTTAATTTCTGTAAACCCATCTGGAGTCTGCTTCAATTATATGTAATGACTCAGATACAAGATTAAACAGCTTCTAAATAGTTTTAATAAATTTCTGCTAATCCCCCAGAAACACTTTAACAGAGAGGATTAGAAAGAAAATTCCTCAACATGAGAAAGAGCATATATGAAAAACCCACAGCTAAAATCTTACTCAGTGGTGAAAGGACAAAATCTTTCTTTCTAAGATCTGAAACAAGACAAGGATACCCACTTTCACCACTCTTATTTAAAATTGTGTTAGAAGTGCTTTATCAAACATTTTGGCAAGAAAAAGAAATGAAAAGCAAACTGGAAAGGAAGAAGTAAAATTTTGCTATTTACAGATAACATGATCCTATACATAGAAAGTACTGAAAACTACAACAAATCTTCTAGAACTGATAAATGAGTTCATTTAAGTGGCAGGATATAAGTTCAACATGTAAAATTTAATAGCATTTCTGTATACTAATGATGTGCAATCTGGGGAGGAAATCAAGAAAAAAATTCTGTTTACAATAACAACTAAAAAAATAAAATATCTGTGAATAAATTAAACTAAGGATGTGAAGGACTCATTCCAGAGATTATGCTTATGTACATCACAGGCATATATCACTAAGTGCCACAATAAACAAAGCCTCAAATAAGGGTGCTCCCAAGAGGTCTAGAGACATCTCTACAATATAGGTAAGGTCCATAACCCCATGAAATCCGCACCCCTTCGGTGAGTCTTACCTTGGAATATTTGATACCTATTTCCCAACTGTAACAGATTTAGAGTCATTTTTAATTTCCCTAATATTCTTCTCCGTCTTTTTTTGCATGTATAATTAGCACTATGCCCATTTAATATTTGTCCCAGAGACTTAATTCTTCGATCCATTCATATACCACTGGAGTCCTGAAATCTCAGCAGATTTGCAGACAACAAGTACTCTCAGTTCACTGGACTCACCCAGGACAAATTAAAAAATTATGTTGATGACCAAAAGTCATCCGAAAAAGCAAAGAATATGTACAACTGAAAGCAAAAAATTTCCTAACATCTGTCTCATAATGCCTAAGTCCCTTCTCCATCTCAAGCACAGCAGTCATCAGCATCCCAAAATCATCAAAGTTGAAGAATGAACAAACATAAGTGGGGATGCAACCATGGACAAAAGTAGACTTATTATTAATATAGGAATGGAAGGAATTGTAACATTGTTATAAAGATAGTTGTTACCACAGGTTCTGAGGGGAGGGGAAGGGGAGAAGAGTTGGAACACCAGACATTTTTAGAGCATTGGGATTGATCTGCATTATGTTTCCAAAGATGGATTCATGTTATTATACATTTTGTCAAAACCTATAAAATTGTATGATGCAAAGTGTAAACCATCATGTAAACTATTGGCCATAGTTAGCAGCAATATTTCAATATTTGTTTGGCAATGTAACAAAAGTACCACACTCATGTAAGATGTTATTAATATAGTAAAAATTATTTTAAATTAAAGTTTAAAAAGGAATTTAAAAAGAGATTTTATGGGAAGATCTCTGTTACTAAAGAAGTTTTAGAAGAGAGTAGAGTCTCAATTTAAGAAACACAGCTTCCAGTAAGAACAAATAGGAAAAGAGAAAGTTAAATACAAAGTAAGCAAAAAAACAGTAATAATAAATATGACAGTGCAAAACAATAAAATAGAAAAAATGGAGAAAACAAAAACTAATTCTTTGAGAAGATCAATTGAATTGCTAAGTCTTATAAGGAATAAAAGGGAAGCCAAATGTTACCAATATCAGGAATAAGAGTGGTAACATTAGTCCATATTTTACAGATACAAAAATGATGAGGTAATCTTATGAACAAATCTATGCAGATAAACTAACAAAGTAGAGGAAATAACCAAGTTCCTTGAAAGACACAAACTACTAAATCTCAATCAGGAAGGAATAGATAACCTAAATTTCCCTATATCTAATGACAAAATTTAATATGCAGTTTAAAAACATTTCCATAAGGAAAAATTCTAGGCACAGATGCCTTGAACTGAAAAATCTCATCAAACATTTAAAAAAGATATATAGCATTTCTACACAAAATTGTCCACAAAGCAAAGAGGACTGAATACCTCCCAATTCATGCAATTAATTTAGAATTAACAAGATAAAAATAAAAAATATTATGAGAAAGGAAAACTACTAGACAATATCTATAATGAACATTTATGCAAAAATTCTGTACAAAATTTTAATCAATTAAATCCATAAAATATAAAAAGGATTATACACTTTAATCATGAGTGGTTCACACCAGGAATGCAAGGTTGTTTTAACATTAGAAAGTCAGTTCATGTAATTAACTGAACTAAACTCCAATGAAGACAAAACATATGACCATAACAGACACAGAAAAAAGGTTTGGATAAAATGCTGTATCAATTTCTGATTAAAATTCTCAGAAAATTTGGAATATTAGGAAATATCCTTAGCCTGATAAAAGGTATCTTAAAAAAAATACTACAACTACCATGACACAGAAAGATTGAATGTTTTCCTTCTAAGATAAAGAAAAAATCAGTGCTGTCCATGCTCACCACTTCTATTCAAATTCAACAGTAGACTCTGCCAAGAACAATAAGTCAAGAAGACATAAGGACATCCATTTTTGAAAGGAAGAAATTTACCTGGCTTTACATGCAGAAAATACGACCATTCATGTTAAATAACCTATAGAATCACCAAAAACTACTAGAAAAAGTGAGTTGAGCAAAGATGCAAGATATCAGTTCAACACATATAAATCTTTTGCATTTAAGCAAACTAACAAAAAAGAATTGGAAATTGAAATTTAAAGGAAAAAGTGTAAATTGGCCTATAATCAAAAACAAGAATCAAGGATATATATGACAAAGATGTGAGATATACTTCTCATTGGAATCTACAAAATATTGCTAAAGAAATTAATGAAGACCTAAAAAATGGATAGATATACTGTATTAATGCATCAGGTGACTCAAAATTGTAAGGATATGAATTTTGTCAAGGTTGACTTATACATCGAGTGCATTTCCAATCAAAATCACAGCAACCTTTGTAGGGGTAGAAATTTAGAACCTGGTTCTAAAATACATTTGTTAACGCAGTTGACCCTGATTAGCTAAAATAACTTTGAAACAGAAAACAGATGGAAGTTGGAGAAAACATTTGGGAAGTTACAGTAGTCATATATTTTGTAGAGGGGACTCTGAAAACACAGTCCATAAAAGAAAATATGACTTATCAAAAAGGAAAAACTGTGCTCACTTTTGTAGAAAAAAATATTAAAATTGGAATAATTCAGAGAAAATTGGCTTATCACCTGTGGGGTTCTTTGATCTTTACTTCTAAGAAACAGTTTAGAGGCCTGCTTCCCAGCCCACACAGGGAAGTCAGCACTATCAGTTCCTACCTTAAACAAAAATATTCTTGGTCTGTTCAGTTAATTCCTTAAACAGAATCGTCACCTCCACTTTATCTTTGATGTAAGTCAATCTATGTCTTCATTATCTTTCTGGTTGGATTGCTTCTGATGTTTTCATGACCCCTCACATACATACTGCATATCTTCCCCTTCTCATGGACACCCTGACCTTTACTATGAAAAAAATTTGAATAAAAATTGTGCTGGTGATCAGCTCAGGAGAAGAGCTCCTTCAGTTATTTTACCCCTCACGTCTGTTAACCACTGTATTCAGATTAATTATTTGCACCGTCTTGGGCTCTGCTGGACAAATCCCCACAAAACTGATTCCTCCAGTCTCCTGTGCAAGTATGATTCACAAATTTGTAAAGCATTCATATTTTTAATTTTTGGAATGTAATTTCATTTCTTCCTACAAGTACTGAAATAAAACTGCATAGTAAGTAATGATAAAGTTGTGTGTTTAAGCAATGTACAAATATGTAAGTGAGAACAAGTACAAAAAAGAAGTTGGGGGAAGAGGGACATGAGAATAATATGAGTATGCTATTGAAGTTAATTAGGTATAAAAATATGATTGTAAAGGGTGTGAAATTTTAACCCTATGGCAAGCACAAGGAAAATGGATGAAAAAATATGTCCATATAGAAATAAGAAGGTACCCGATATGGTACAAAATGAAAACTCAAATAAATGTAAAAGTAAACATTAAAGAAGTAAGGATCAAATTGTTATAAGACATACAAAGCCTAAAGAGGAAAGCCTTAAAAGAAATTCCTTCATTATCAGTAGTGACTTTAAAAGTAAATTGATTGAGGGAATTGTGGGAACATGACATCTGTTAAAAGATAAGGCTTAGTGTTCTAACAAAACCAGCAGAGAAAAAGCCTAATGGTGCCAGAGGGATCTGGTCTGGGTGTCAGCAAACAAGGACAGCTCTTCAGCTCCCAGGAGGTTGATGGTCAGTGAGAGACAAAGAAGCCAAAGTAGCAAACCATAAGTTGCTGAAACACCTGGCCTCCAGGAAGGGCTCCCCTGCTCCACCCCTGAGATATTCAGCAGTGGTAAAACCCTCAGTGCTTTGAAGCTGACTGAGAGGAGACCAGACAGCTTTCCCCCTGCCAGCTGTTACAGGGAAAAGACAGGGGGAGTCAGGGGCTTTTCTTCAGTGAATTTGGTCAGCAGAGCCCACTTTGAATCTCAGCTCTGGCCAGATGAAAACATAGAATACCAAGAGAGATACACCTCTGTGGAAATGTGCACCAAAAAGTGCCATCTGCTGGCCGGTCTGGAAATTACATGAACAAAAATAGTTTTTAAGGCTCTCTTTACCCAACCCCTGGGAGAAAGTCTGAACCCCTTTAGCGATTTCCAGGCATGGTTTTTGGTAACTTAAACCGGGCAATTTTAAATACAGTGTAAGTTGAACCAAAAATCAAAAAGCTGTGAAAAAATAACAATAAGCAAGAGAGAGAAATTGGTCATTAGAATAAGTTCTCCAACATATCAGATGCCTAGATTTCAACAAAAAAATTATAAGCCATACTAGGAGACAGGAAGAGATAGCGCAGCCAATGGAACAAACCAAATATCCTGAGGAAATTTAGGATTTGAGACAATTAACCAATGATAATCACACAACTCTCATAAACGATTTTAAAGATTTGGAAGAAAATATGCCTAACGAGATGAAGGATGTTAAGAAGGCACTCTGTGAGCTAAAAAACAATTGGAAAGTCTGCAAAGAAAAATAATTGACCTTAAATGAATGAAAGCTATGACGGATGAGATTAAAAATACACTAAAGGCACATAGGAGTAGATTTGAAATGCTTAAAGAGAGAATTTGTGATTTGAAGAAAGAGCATCTGAATTGGAAAAGACAGGAGAACAGAAAGAGAAGAGAATGGAAAAAATGGAACAGGTTCTCATGGAATTGAATGACAATGCAAAATGCAAAAAAATACATATCATCAGTGTCACAGAAGGAGAAGAGAATGGAAAAGGGGCAGAAAGTTATTTGAGGAAATAATGACTGAATACTTTCCTACCCTTATGAAAGACATAAATATCAATGTCCAAGAAAGACAACACACTCAGACAGAAAAAATAGGAACAGACCTACCCCAAGACACCCACGATTCAGAATTATAAATATAAGCCAAAAAGAGAAGTTTTGAAAGCAGCAAGAGAACACAAAGCTTTACATAAAAGGGAAACTCGATAAGATTAAGTGCTGACCTCTCATTAGAAACCACGGAAGCAAAAAGAAAGTGATATGATGTAATTAAGGTATTGAAAAATAAAAAGTGCCAGCCAAGAATTCTTTACCTGGCCAAGTTGTCCTTCAAAAATGAGGGTAGGTTCAAAGTCTTCACAGACAAAGAGAAATGGGTAGAATATGTTATCAAAAGACCAGTATTACAAGAGATGCTAAAGGGAGTTATGCAGCCAGAAAGGAAAAAAACAAGGGCAAGAAATTTGGAGAAGAGTGTAGAAGTGAAGAATATTAGAAAGGGTAAAAAAATAGACTGGAGTATGATAAAACTGAAAGCTAAAGGTCAAAATGAATGAAGTAAATAATGTCTTTCCACTTATAACACTGAATCTTAATAACTTGAACTCCCCAATCAAAAGACACAGACTGATAGAATGTATTTAAAAATATCATCATTCTATATGTTGTCTACAAGAAACTCAACTCAGACATAAGGACACAACCAGGCTAAAAGTGAAAGATTGGAAAAAGATATTCCATGGAAACAGTAACCAAAAAAGAGCTGGATTAGCAATACTAATATCGGACAAAATAGATTTTAATTGCAAAACTGCTATAAGGGATGAAGAAGGTCATTATATATTATTGAAAAGGGCAATTCAACAAGGAGAAATAACTATTATAAATATGTGTGCACCTAACCTCATTGTCCCCAGATACATGAGGCACACACTGGCAAAGATGAAGGGAGAAATAGATGTCTCTGGAATAATAGTTGGAGACTTCGGTACTGGTCTCAGTATTAGATAGAACATTTGGAGAGAGGATAAATAAAGAAATTGAGAACTTGAATAATATGATAAATGAACTAGACCTAATAGACATCTATAGAGCATTGCACCCCAAAACAGCTGGATACATAAATTTTTCAAGGGCTCATGGATCCTACTCCAAGATAGACCAAATGTTGGGTCACAAGGCAGGTCTCAATAAATTTAAAAAGATTAAATTTATACAAAACACTTCCTCTGATCATAATGGAATGATACTGGGAATTAATAATGGACAGAAAATGGCAAAATTCATAAATATATGGAGAATAAATGAAACACTCCTAAACAACCAGTGAGCCAGAGAAGAAATTGCAAGGGAATTCAGCAAATATCTTGAGAAAATGAAAATGAGTACACAACATGTCAAAACCTATGGGACACCACAAAGGCAGTGCTGAGAGGGAAATTTATTGCCACCAATGCTTACATTAAAAAAGAAGAAAGAGCTAAAATTGAGGATCTAACTGCACACCTGGAAAAATTAGAAAAAGAGCAACAAACTAATCCCAAACCAAGCTGAAGGAAAGAAATAGTAAGATCAGGGGAGAAATCAGTGAAATAGAGAGAGAGA
>JAQZBX010008047.1:0-12449 GCA_029593785.1 Cabassous unicinctus | reverse complement strand
ATATCATTAAGATGTCAATTCTACCAAAACTGTTTTACAGATTCAATGCAATCCCAATAACTATCCCGACAGCCTTTTTTGCAGGAATTGAAAAGCCAATAATCAAATTTAATGGAAGGGTAAAGGAAACCAGAATAGCAAAAAATGTCTTAAAAAGAAGAACACAATTGAAGGACTCTCATTTCCTGACTTTAAAGCATATTACCTACCTTCAGTGGTAAAAACAGCATGGCCCTGGCATAAGGACAGACAGATTGACCAATGGAACTTAATCAGGAACTCAGAAATTGACCCTCACATCTAGTCAAGTGATTTTGACAAGGCTGTTAAGTCCACCCAGCTGGGCCAGAACAGTCTGTTCAACTTATGGTGCTAGGAGAACTGGATAGACATATCCAAAAGAAAGAAAGAAGACACCCACCTCAGATCTTATACAAAAATTAACTCAAAATGGATCAAGGACTTAAATATAAAAACAACCATAAAACTCTAGAAGAAAATGTAGGAAAACATCTTCAAGAACTTGTGGGAGGTCGAAGTTTCTTAAACATTATGCCTAAATCACAAGGAACAAAAGAAAAAATAGATAAATGGGACCTCCTCAAAATTCAAAACTTTTATACTTCAAAGGACTGTCAAAAGGGTGAAAAGGCAACCAACCCAATGGAAGAAAATATTTAGCAATCACATATCTGATAAGAGTTTAATATCCATGATATATAAGGAGATGATGCAACTCGACAATAAAAACAAAGTATCCAATTTAAAAATGGGCAAAAGACTTGAAAAGACAACAGTCCCAAGAAGAAATACAAATGGCAAAGAAACATATGAAAAAATTTTCAACCTCACTAGTGAGTAAGGAAATGCAAATCAAAACTGCAATGCAATGATATTTCATACATATTAGGCTGGCTGCTTTGAAAAAGTCTGAAGACTATATGTTGGAGAGGATGTGGAGTGATAGGAATGTTTATTCACTTTTGGTGGGAATGTAGAATGGAACAGCCATTGTGGAGGACTGTTTGAGAGTTCCTAACAAAGTTGAATATAGATTTGCCATGGGACCCAGCAATACCATTGCTAGGTATATAACAAAAAGACCTAAAAGCAGTGACATGAGTAGATATCTGCACATCGATGTTCATTGCAGCATTATTCACAATAGTCAATAATTGGAAACAACCCCGGTGTCCATCAACTGATGAATGGGTAAACAAATTGTGGAGTATACACACAATGGAATATTATGCAGTGATAAGAAGAAATGAAGTCGTGAAACATATGACAACATAGAAAAACATGGAGGACATTATGTTGAGTGAAGCAAGTCAGACAGAAAAGGAAAAGTACTGTATGATTGACCTATTATGAACTCAATATATTATGTGAAATATAAATATATTATGGGAAATATGCATATGGGTAAAATTTTATATATAAGATCATTTTTCCTTGAAGCAGAACAAATGTACGTTAATATGACATAAGGTTAATATCAGACAAAAAACCCACACATTATACTAAGCGTAGGACATCAGATACAGAGTACTACATATTGTATGATTCCATTTATATAAAATGTAAATATAAATCAATTCATAAAGTTGAAAGTTTGGTTGTTATGTAGGTGTAAGGAAGGAATGCTATGGGGTTTGGAGTCTTTCTTTTGGAGTAATGAATTTGTTCTAGAATTTTTAAGATGATGAATGTACAACATTGTGGTTATACTACAAGCAATTGGTTATATACTTTGGATGGAATAGCCAGAAATAGCAGCAATGTACAGTGGGGGAAGCATAGAGAGATTGAGAGGTGAGGAATTGTTTTGTTTGCTTCTTTGTTTTTTAAATTATTATTAATATTGAAATAATGAAAATGCTCTAATTATGATTGAAGTGAAAAACGCAAAACCTTGTAATTAAAGCAAACATCATGGATTGTACATCTTGGAGGGTTTTTATGCTTTATTAATAGGTATCAGTAAAGTTTATTCAAAAGTAAATCTATTAAATTTCCCAGATAAAAGGCAGAGAATGACAGAATGAGCCATATTTTCCTTTTGTGTCTGACTCATTTCATTTAGCTTAATGCCTATTGAGTAGACCTAAGGCAGCTGATTTATAAATGGGATTGTGGCCAAAAAGGGTAGCCTAGGGATGTAAATGACAGTTGAAAGAAAGCTAGAGAATATTTAGGGACTGAATAACATAGTGAACCCAGAGGTGGATGAGAATTGGCGTTAATGTTACAAATACTAGAATATCCTAGCATATTCTAGAACAAATGTACCACACTATTGCTAGGTAGTAAGAATGTGCAGAAGCATGGGAACAATACAGTAAGTGTAACTATGGACTAAATTTATCAGCAATACTATAATATTTTTGCATCAATGCCAAAGATGTATTGTATTAATGAAAGGGAGGTATGGAAAAATATACCAAATGAATGCTATAAATCATAGTAGTAATATTCTGGTGATATTATCTCATAATTTGTAACAAATGTTCCATAATGATGCATTGTGCTGGTGGAGGGGTGTTGTAATGGAATTTCACAGAAGTGCATGATTATTTTGTAAGTTCACCATTTCTCTAATAAAATTATATTTTTAAAAAGCATGAGCTAACCTGTTGTCTGCAAGAGACATAATTTAAATGGAAATTTACATGTAGGTTTGAAGTAAAATGATGGAAAAAGAATAGCATGCAAGTAGTAACCAAAACTGAGCTGGGGTAGCTATATTAATATCAGATAAAGGGACTTTAACTCCAAAGCAGTCACAAAGGAAAAAGATGTTTATTATTTACTTATAAAACAGACAATTCACAAGATGTAATAATTATAAATATACATGCACATAATAGCAGAGAACCAAAATACATGAATCAAATACACATTTAAAGGGAGAAATTGACAGTTCTACATTAATAGTTGGCTATTTTAATATACCACTGTCACAATGGATAGAATATCTAGACAGAAGATCAATAAGGAAGCACAAGATTTGAATAATAGTCAAAACCAACTAGACCTAACAGACATGTATAGAATATTGCACCAAATGAAAACAGAATAAACATTCTTCTTGAGTGCATTTAGATCATTCTCCAGAATAGACCACATATTATGTAATAAAAGAAGTCTCTATAAATTAAAAAATATTAAAACCATACAGTGTATATACTCCAAACAAAAAGGAAAGAAGCTAGAAATCAATAAAAGAGGTAAAAATGGAAAACTCACAAATATGTGGAAATTAAAAATATATACTTAAACAAACAATGGATTAAAGAGGAAATCACAAACAAAATTAGGAAATAACTTGATACAAAATAAAATGAAAATACAATGTACCAAAATCTTACAGGATGCATTAAAAACAGTGCAATGACAGAAATTTAAAAAGAATGACTTCAAAGCACAGATCTAAACTCAGCTCTGGAAAATTAGATAAAGAAGAGTGAGCTAAACCCAAACCAAGCAGAATTAAGGAAATAACAAAGATTAAAGTGGGAATAAATGAAGTAGAATAGAGAAAAGCAATAAACTTAATTAACAAAAGCTAAAGTTCATTTTTTGAAAAGATCAGTAAAATTGGCAAATCTTTACCTAGACTGACAGAGAAAAAAGAGAGCATATAATTAATGAAAATAAAAAATGCAAAGGAGAACATTACTATTGAAAATGCTTGTTTTAGTTTTCCAGGCAGCTGAAGGCAGATATAATGAAATGGTTTTGGCTTAAATGATGGAATTTATTAGCTTACCAACTTACACTTTTGGGGCCATGAAAATCTACAAATCAAGGCATCATCCAGGTATTCCTTCTTTCCAAAGACAGGCTACTGGCAATCCTTGAGACCTCTGCCACTTGGCAAGGTGCATGGTGGCATCAGCTGCTCTCTCCCTTCTTAACTGGGTTTCATTGCTTCCAGTTTCTTGCTTCTGTGGAGCTTTTTATCTCTCTTTTCATTCACCTATTTTTAAAGGACTCGAGTAAGATGATTAAGGCCCATCCTGCGCCACACCTTAACTGAAGTATCCTCATGAAAATGTCCTACAAATAATGGGTTTAAAACCAGAAGAATAGAGGAGATTTAAGAACATGATTTTTGGGGTACGTACACTTGCAGCTCCCCACTCCACTGAAATATAAAGAAGTATAAGAGGATACTATGAACACATGTCAATAAATTAGACAACCTGGATGTAATGGACAAATTCTTAGAACAACACAAACTCCTACATTGACTCAAGAAGAAATAGAAGATCTCAACAAAAAAATTACTAGTAGAGAGATAGAATCAGTAAGCCAAAAACACACAACAAAATAAGCCCAAGACCAGACTTCACAGGAGAATGCTACCAAACATTTCTAGAAGACTAAAGTCCAATTTTGCCCAGCCTGTTAAAAAAATTGAAGAGGTGGGAATGCTCCCTCATTTATTCTAAGAGCCTATTATCACATCCAACCCAAAGCCAGATAAAAATCCTTTAAGAAATGAACACTGCAGACCAATATCTCTCATGAATATAGATAAAGAAATTCTCACCAAATATTAACAAAACAAATCCAACAGCATATTAAAAGAATTATAAACCATGAACAAGTCACATTTATCCATGACATGCAAGCTTGGTTCAACATAAGACAATCAATTACTGAAATACACAACATTAACAGAATGAGGGGGAAAACACGTGATCATACCAATTGATGTTGAAAAGTCAGTTGACAAAATCCATCACCTCTTCTTGATATTAACACATAGAACACTGGGAAAAGAAGGAGACTTCCTCAACATGATAAAGGGCTTATATGAAAAGCCCACAGCTAACATTCTGCTTAATTGTAAAGTCTGAAAGCTTTCTTTCTAACATCAAGAACAACACAAGGATACCCACTGTCAACATTGTTATCCAATATTCTACTGGAAATTCTAGCAAGAGCAATTAGGTAAGAAAAAATATAAAAGCCATCCAAATTGGTAAAGAAGAACTTAAAATCTCCCTATTTACAGAGGACATGATCCTATATACAGGAAATCCTGAAAAATATACAACAAAGCTCCTAGAGCTAGTAAATGAGTTCAGAAAAGTAGCAGGTTATACACAATCAACACCCCAAATCAGGAGTGTTTATATATACAATAATGAGCAATCACAAAAAAAAAATCAAGAAAAATTTCCATTTAAAATAACAATGGAAAGAATCAAATTTCTAGGAATAAATCTAACAAAGAAATAAAGACATACACAGAAACTAGAACATATTGTTAAAAGAAATTTTAAAAGTTCTAAATGAATGGAAGTTTGTTCCAAGTTCATGGATTGAAAGACAAAATATCAATGACATGTCACTACTATCCAAAGCAGTATGCAGACTCAATGCAATCACAATAAAAATCCCAACAAACTTCTTTGTGGAAATGGAAAAGCAAATCATACAATTGATATGGAAGGGTAAGTGGCACTGAATAGACAAAACTATCTGGAAAAGAATAATGAAGTTGGGGTTCTTACACTCCCTGAACTTAAATCTTATTGCAAAGTCACTGTAATCTAAACAGCATGGTACTGTGACAAGGAGAGTCATAAAGACCAATGGACTTGAATCAAGAACTCAGAAATCAACCCTCAGATTTATGACCCAACTGATTTTTGATAAGAAGAGAGACCACTCAATTTGGAAGGATAGTCTCTTCAATAAAACATTCTTGGTCCTGGAAAAAGACCTTGATCAAAAGGGGAATGATAAATACAAATGAGTTTTTATGGCTAAGAACTTTCAAAGTGAGTCGGGAGGTCATTCCAGAGGTTACGCTTATGCATGTCTCATCAGGATCTCATTGTCACAGTAACTTGTGCTCAGATACTGGGGATTCTGAGGGCTTTAGAGACATCCAGATACTAGGGCAGGGCAGGCATCTCAGGAGTCTGGCACCTTATTGCTGAGCTTTTGGAATTTATGCTCACAGCGTGACAGAGTTGGACTCATATGCGATTACCCTACACATGGCTCTTCTGCCTCTTCTATTTGAAATTATAGTTAGTTCTGTACTTGATAGGTGCATGTCCAAGAGACTTAAATCCTTGATCGATCCATGTGTGAGTAGAGCCCTGAATCTCAGCAGAGTTGCAAAACCTACTCCCTAGTTTATTGGACTCACCCAAGACAAGTATCAAGGAGATGATAATGGACAATGCCTATTCCAAGGAATAGAGAGATTCAGCAACTGTAAACAAGATAGTTGCATCCATCTACCCCATGGGATCTCAACCCCCTCTCAATCAGATGCAGAGTGGGCATCACCATGCCCAAATCCTCAAGACTGGGGAATGAACAATGGACTAAAGTAGACTTATTATTCTACTATAGACATTGCTATTCTAGTAATTGGATAACTTTTATCATTAATGTGGAGGCAGTAGCCATCAGAGGTTCTGAGGAGAGGGAGAGAGAAGAATAGGTGTAATACAGGGCATTTTCAGGACATTGGATTTGTAATGCATGGTATTGCAGTGACAGATATGGGCCATTATATATATAGTCATAACCTACAAAACTGTGTGGGACAGAGTGTAAGCTATAATGTAAAGCTATAATTGCCACAGTTAGTAGCAATGCTTCAATATGTTTTAATCAATTGTAACAAAAGTACCACACTAAAGAAGAACGTTGTTAATGTGTGAAAGTTTGGGAGGGGGAGGGAGTGGGACATATGGGAATCCCCTATATTTTTAGGTGACATTTACATAATCTAAAGTTACTTTAAAAATAAAATATTTATTTTAAAATATTTTTAAAATAAAAATATTTTTATTTTTAAAATAAAATTTAATTTATGAATAAATCTATAGTCAGTGAAATCACTAACTATAGTTAATAGGGCAGTTTAAAAATGTGCTATCATTCATTGTAGCTAATGTCCCAAGCCAATGCAAAATATTAATAATAGGTTGGTATTTGGGAATCCTGTATTTTATGCATGGTTGTTCTGTAAATCCACAACACTTCTAAAATAGGAAAAAATTATACACTCCTAAGCAACAGGTACTGTTAGGAGAACAAAATGTCAAGTCACAGAATGGGAAAATATTTGCAAAATATTTATCCCATAATGGATTTGTAAGCAAAACATATAGACTACTCTCTAAACTCAATAATAAGAAAATAAAAAAATAAAATGTCAAAATATGTGAATAGAACTTTCACCATAGATGGTAAGAAAATACATAAAAGATGTTTAACCTCGCTAAACACCAAGAAAATGGAAATTATAATCACAATGAACTACCTTTACATGCCCAGACATGAAACTAATACAACTTGTCAAATAAAGGAAAATGTTAGAAATGAAAACAATGATATTTGTTTTATGTATATATACAATATACTCATAACAAAAGAAAGAAGAAATATTCATGGCCATTACACTCCAGTTACACATTTTTATAAGTGGTCATGTGGTCAAATTCATATTTATCCCTACCTTTTTCCACTACCCATTCCAAGTTCCCATTATCCTCAACAAGAAACTCCGATGGCAGTGGTTCCTTGCCTGGTAGGGTGACCCAAACTTTCATTCCTGCAGATTCTGGACCATTGTTAATCCTGCTTGGATTGGGTCATTGCAATTTTCACTTGACTTTAATCACAGTGCATGACTGTACTCAGAGACTTCCTATGGGATCTCCTATATTCCAGGGAAAATCTTCTTACCCCCATTATGTAAATGCAACCTTATTTCCCCTTGATAGTCAGGATAAATCACCGCAGACAATAGAGTAATTTTGTTTTTTGTCTGTTTTGCAGAGGTACAAGGAGCCCAAAGTGGCCAGAGGACCATCTTCACTTCCAGTTCAATGGAATCATTTCTGTGTCCCTTGGTGGAAGCATTCCTTCTTTTGGAACAAAGACCTGTAGAGCAGCATAGCTTATGTTTGCAGGGACAGGAAGCAAAAATTTTCCTAGTGGATCACTAGTGGTAATAGGGAGTGGTGTCACTCCTATTTCCACCCCTTGATTCTTGGACCCATGAATCCTTGCTATGAGTGAAGCAGCACCATAGAGTTGGTGCTGGATTAGAGCATACAAAGCCTCTTGGAGAACATTGCCCCAGCCCTGCGAGGTATTGCCACCTTGTTGGCACCATAATTGAGTCTTCAAAATGCCATTCCATCATTCTATCAATCCAGTTGTTTCAGGATGTTGGGGAACATGTTAACACTAGTAAATTCCATGTGTATGTGCCCATTCCTTCACATCAATTTCTGTGTAATGAGTTCCTTGATCAGAAGCAATGCTGTCTGGAATGCCATAGTGGTAGATAAGACATTCAGAAAGTCCACTGGTGGTATTTTTGGAAGAAGCATTGTGTGCAGGGAACACAAACACATAGCCAGATTGTGTCTACTCCAGTTAAATAAACTGCTGTCCCTTCCATGATGGAAGTGGTCTAATGTAATCAACCTGCCACCAGGTAGCAGGCTGATCACCTCAGGGGATGTTGCATATTGGGGACTGAGTGTGGGTTTTTGCTGCTGGCAGATTGAGCACTCAGCATGGCAGTAGCTAAGTCAGCCATTGTGAGGGGAACTCCATCATCCTGAATCTATACATAACCCCATCCCTATTTCCATGGCCTCTTTGTTACTGAGCCCATTGGGCAATGATAAGTGTGGCCAGTGAAAGAGGATAAGCATCAGCCACAGAGTGGGTCATCTTATACACTTGATTATTAAAATCTTCCTCTGTGTAAGTCACCATCTGGTGAGCATTCATGTGGGACACAAATATTTTCATGTTTTTTGCCCACTCAGAAATGTCTATCCACATACCTCTTCCCAGACCTCTTTGTCACCAGGTTTTCAATCATGTTCCTTCAAAGTCCCTGACCATGGTTATTTGGGCTACATCCTCATGTAACTTACTTGTGCCTTCAGGACCCACTCAAGCCCTATCTTGATATACCACTTCAACTTTATTGCTACTGTGGATGCCCAACTTTATGGTTTGGTGGGTCAAGCAATACCCAGCCCATGAGAAGCAGCTCAGATCTCATGGTAACTTGGTGGCCCATGGTTAATCATTCAGTCTCTACTAAGGCCAGGAGCAGGCAAAAAGCTTTTTCTCAAAAGGAGAGTAGTTATCTGCAGAGGATGGCATGGCTTTGCTCCAAAATCCTAAGGGTCTGCATTGTGATTCCCCTATAGGGGCCTGCCAAAGGCTCCAGAAAGCATCTCTCTGCCACTGACACTTCCAGCACCATAGAATCTGCTGGATCATATGGCCCAAGTGGTAGTGCAGCTGTACAGCAGCCTAGACCTGTGACAGAGCCTCATCATGCTCCAGTCTCCAATCAAAACTATCAGCTTTTCTGGTCACTCGGTAAATGGGCCAGAGTAGCACACCCAAATGAGGAATGGGTTATCTCAAAATTCTGCAGAAAGCAACAAATTGTTGTGCCTCCTTCTCTGTCATTGGAGGGGCCAGATGCAACAGTTTATCCTTTATTTTAGAAGGGATATCTCAACATGCCCCACACCACTGGACACCTAGGAATTTCACAGAGTTGAAATGCCCCTGTATATTATTTGGGTTTATGTCTCACTCTCTATTATGGAAATGTCTTACCAACAAGTCTAGAGTCATTGTTACTTCTTGCTCAGGAGGTCCTATCAACATATCATCAAAGTAATGGACCAGTGTGAATTCTTGTGGGAGGAGAGACAATCAAGTTCCCTGTGGGACCATATTATGACATAGGGCTGGAGAGTTGATATACCTTTGAGGCAGTACAATGAAGGTATATTGCTGGCCTTGCCACCTGAAAGGTTATGGTTTCTGGTGGTCATTAGTAATGCCAATTGAGAAAAAATGCGTTTTTTTCCAGATCAATAGCTGCATATCAAGTACCAGGTGATGTGTTGATTTGCTCAAGCAATAATACCACATCTGGGATAGCAGCCATGATTGGAGTCACTATCTGGTTAATTTATGATACTCTACTATCATCCTACAAGATCCATCTGTATTATGCACATATCAGGTAGGAGAGTTTGAGTGGGGATGTGGTGGGAATCACCACCCAGCATCCTTCAACTCCTTGATGGTGACACCAATCTCTGAAATCCCTCCAAGAAACTGGTATTGCTTCTGATTTAATATTTTGCTAGGTAGGGGTCATTCTGGTGGCTTCCACTTAGCATTTCCTATCATATTAGCCCCCACTCTACAAGTCAGGGATCCAATGTGGAGATTATGCCAGTTACTGAGGATGTCTATTCCAATTATGAATCCTGGAACTGGGGATATAGCCACAGAATGGCTCTGGGGACCCACTGGACCCACTGTGAGATGGACCTGAACTAAAACTCCATCAGTCACCTGTCATTCATAAGCCCCTTCTCCAACTGGTGAACCACAGTGACATTTTGGGTCTCCTAGAATTAATGTTCCTTATGAGCCAGTGTCTGTTTATAAACCCAACTAAAATACATTTACTCCTCAAGTGTCTGATCATTTCCTGTACCCCAAAGCACAGTAGCACTGGTAAAAGGCCAAGGTCTCCTTGGGTAAGGCTGAGAACAAGATTAACAGTACAGTTATTTGGCAGTAAAACAGGATCCTTCCCCAAGGGGACCCAGCCTTCTCTTCATTGAGGGGTCTCTGGGTCTGCAAACTCTCAAATCTGGGAATTGATTAAGAGGCCATGATTCTCTGTGTCAGTAATTCATTAGCGTTTTGTTCACTCAACCTAGAACTCTTCTGCTTATACAGATCAAGTAGGAATTTAGTAGACTGCCCATGTATTTCACCTCTAGGTACCTCATGATCTATTAGCCAATGACATAGCTCTATGATACTCAGATTGTTATTTTTGTTTGTTTGTTTACATTTATTACAGTCATAGTATTTCTTTCTTGAATATATTCTTTTTTATGATAATTTTTTAAACAGATACTTAGATTACATAAATGTTACACAAAAAATATAAGGATTCCCATATGCCCCACTCCCAAAACCTCCCTCACCCTCACACATGAACAACCTTCATTAGTGTGGCACATTCATTGCAATTGTTAAATGCATCCTGGGGCTTTGCCATTAAGCTGGTACCATAGTTCACATTGTAGTCTACACTCTCTCCCACACAGTTCTGCATGTTAAGCTATGATATAAAATGGCCTATATCTGTTGTTGCAATGTACTCAGACTGTTTTGATTGTTGCTTTTTTGTCTGCCTTTCATTGTGGTAGCCATGCCCACCTTGTCTTTGGTCATTAACTGCTGATACCTGACTTTTCCTTTCTTGAGAACTAATCATCTCCATAAAGTTTAAGGATTCTACTTGTATTACAGCAGTTCCTACAGTAACATCTGGAATAAAGAGAAGAGCACACATGGAGCTCTTCAGGGAAGATGGAGTTACCCTTAAAATTTATTCCTCACAATCCTTCTTAAATGTGTGTCATCTGGACATTCCTGTAGTGAGTGGGCAGGTCTTAAATGTTAAATCCTTCCAGCATTCCAATTTCTTTAAGTCTTTGAATTCACTCTTTAACTGTATACCAGGGTAAACTGGGCATCTCAGCCTCAGACATTCTAGGCCATCTTTACATCCATGTTTCAGTCAGCCACATAACAAACTGTTAGAGCCCTTTCTAACCTCTCAAGATACAGCGTTGAATCCAGAATTTCTGCTTAGTGGGCCCTTATCAATAAATTCAGCTTGATCTATCTTTATATTTCATCCACAATTATCCCATACTCTTAGTATCAATTCCTACACTTATTCCTTGATTTCTGTCTATAAAAGTAGGGAAACTCATTCAGTTCCTTTAAAGTATAGTGTACTTCCTCATGGTTCACACTTTGTACTTTGCCTATGGGGCCTCATTGTGATTTTAGTCTAGTCATAGGCCTAGAAGAGAGGAAGTGTGGTGGGAGTGAGTAAGAAGGATTAGAAATGAATGCCTTGTAAACAACTGACATAAGGGCAATCTTTTGCATTTATTTTTTAAGATTTATTTATTTATTTACTTGCCCCCCATTGTTTGCACTTGCTGTCTGCTAGTTGTGTGCTCATCTTCTTTTTAGGAGGCACTGGAAACCGAATGCAGGTCCTTCCATGTGGGAGGGAGGAGCTTAAGCACTTGAGCCACCTCTGCTGCCAACATCCTCTTTTAAAAGAGTGCAAAAGAAAGAAAGAAAACAACAACAAATCTAAACACGGGTTTATGAAACAAACTGATTATACAAAGTTTTTCTTGGGGAATTTCCCAATGTTTGTTGTTTTGATGAATCTTGTCCACCTACCTCAGCAGTAGAGCAGACCATTGAGGCCATAGATATTTGAAGTTATTTTTGAAAATAATTATCTAAATCTTTATTCTTCTAAAGGTTTTGCTTTAAGGAAACTTTTTTTTAAATTTTTAATT
>JAQZBX010008046.1:0-49003 GCA_029593785.1 Cabassous unicinctus | reverse complement strand
ATCATACCACTGCAAATCAGCACTTAGCCTTGTTGAGTGTCCCTTGTATGTGATGAATAACTTTTCTCTTGCTGCTTTCAGAATTTTTTCTTTATCTTTGGCATTTGACATTCTGATTAGAGTGTGCTCAGAGTAGGCTTTCCAGAACTTTTTCTGTTTAGACTATGTTGCACTTCTTGGACATATAATTTATCCCTTCTATAAGAGTTGGGGGATTTTGGCTTTATTTCGTCAAATATTCTTTCTGCTCCTTTTTCCTTCTTGAACACCCTTGATATGTTTTTATGCTTCATGCTATCCATACTATCAATCAACTCCCTGAGACACTGCTTAAGTTTTTCTATTCTTTTTAATTTTTTTTAATTTTTTAAAGATATTTAGATTACATAAATGTTACATAAAAATATAGGGGATTCCCATATGCCCTGCTCCCTACACCACCCACATTTACCCCCATTAACAACATCCTTCATTAGTATGGTACATTCGTTGCAATTGATGAACACATTTTGGAGCATTGCCACTAAGTATGGATTATAGTTTACTTGTAGTTTTTACTCACTCCCACACAATGCTGTAGGTTATGGCAAGATATATAACGGCCTGTATCTGTCATTGCAATGTCATTCAGGACAATTCCTAAGTCCCAAAAATGCTCCCGTATTACACCTGATTTCCCTCTCCCTGACCTCAGAACCTCCAGTGGCCACTGACTCCACATCAATGATATAAGTTGTCTCTTTGCTAGAATCACAATAAGTCTACAGTAGAATACCAGTAAGTCATTCTAGTCCATAGTTCATTCCCCAATCCTTACATTCTGGGATAGAGATGCCAACTCTATCTCTAATTGAGAGGGGGCTTCAGTCCCATATGTCCAATAGATAGGACTCTCTTGCTGGAAGTTGTAGACTTTCTCGGTTCCTTGGTATGGTGGTTGTCCATCATCACCTCCTTGTTAGATGTCCTGGGTGAGTCCAATGAACTGGAGAGTAAGTGTAGCAACTCCATTGAAACTTAGGGCCCAGATGGCACATGGAGAATCCAAAGATTCAAGTCTCTTGGATGTACACCTACCAACTCCAGCACCAACTATAGGTTCAAATAGAAGGGACTAAAGAACCATGTGTAGGGAAACCACAACTGGGTCCAATTCTGTCACACTGGGGAGCATAAACCCCAAAGTAGGGCCCACTGGCAAGGTACCAAACTCATGAGTTATCTGCCCTCACCATAGTGTCTGGGTGTTTCCAGAACCCTCAGGAACCATGCTGTTTGGGGTAGTGTCTAATTTGGCAGTCAATGAGATTCTGCTGAGATGTGCATAAGCGTAACCTCTGGAATGACCTCCCGACTCACTTTGAAGTCTCTTAGCCATATAAACTCATTTGTCTTTACCTTTCCTCCCTTTTGGTCAAGGTCTTTTTCCAGTTGCATCTATTCTTTTTTATACCTGTTCTTCTGAATGTATAATAATTTCAATTGTCCTGTACTGTAGTTCACTGGTTCTTCTTCTGCTTATTCCAATCTGCTGTTGTATGCCTTTAATGTATTTTCGATCTCAATTATTTTGTCTTTCATCCCAATAATTTCTGCTACACTTCTTTTTAAACTTTTGAATTCTTCTTAATACTCACAGATTGTCTTCTTAATATTCTTTAACTCTATATCCACCATTAGTTTATTTCTATCCATATTTTCCTTCATCTCATTAAATTTATTTAGGAGATTTTTTTGAACTTCTTTGATTACTTGTTTCAAATTCTGTGTCTCCTCTGAAACTTTGATTTGTTCCTTAGACTGAGCCATATTTTTCTGTTTCTTAGTAGGGCTTGTAATTTTTTGCTGATGTCTTGGCATCTGATTGATGTGTTAACTCTGAAGCTCAGTTTCTCCTTGGCTAGGGTTTTATTGTTGATTGGTTGTATATTAAGAGTCTTATTTGATGCTTGTTCCAACTTATTCTGAACCTTAAGAGTAGACTGCATTTAATTTTTCAGATCTTCTCAACTCTTCTGCATGTGATTCTTGCCTGGGTTATGTGGTACATTTTTTAAGATTGCTCTTCTTGTATGCATTTGTTTCACCTACAGGAGAACTGTCTTACCCCACCCCTTTTTTGTTTGTGAGACTTTTCTGCCTCCAGTTTCTTCCCTATTATGGTATCCTGCCCCAGGGAACAAGATGAGGTCAATTCAGAAAGATTTGGTTTGCATTTATATGGTCCGGTAAACAGAGAGTAGATTGAGTGTCTGTGCCTCTTGCCAACAGTTCTGCCACAGTCTCTTTTTTCTCTGGGGACACTTTTGTATGTGGCACTCCTCAGCCACTTATGTTCCACCCTGGGTCTCTGTGGTCTTGGGTCCCTGTGTCTATGATATGTGATGTGTATGTAGTTCTCACTCACTGCTGTGAGTGGCTCTATAGTCTGTATCTGCAGCAGAAGGGACCCAGGCCATCCTCCTTCTGTGTGACTCCCAAGCTACAGAGGACCAAGTGAGGGGGAGGAGCCTGAACTAGTCGGTCTAGGATGCAAATTTCCTACCTGATTTTGGTGTCTGTTTTTCTGTTTCTTTGATTCAGTGTTTGTGGAGACCATCTTCAGTCTTTATCATGTTGCAGAGATACAAATGAGTGGGATTTGCTCTTTCATTAATTGATTCTGAGGGGACACTTTTCCAGGGGATGTCTTACATTGCAATGTGGGTGACCTCACTCTCTCCAGACCACATTCTTAATAAAATAGTTACACATACCATCATATTGAGGCTAGACAAGGATAGAAACAGAAACATGTTTAGGATGAGTATAAAAGAATCCAGTAGCAGAATGTGTGATAACTTTCAAAGTTTTAGGTACACCAGAGATTTCAAGTTAATTTCAAAAGCTACAATCTAGGAAAGTAACTGATATTGGAAAACAAAATATGGTCAGCTATCAGGAGTTATTTGAGATTTTGATTGACAGGTAGCTCATTATACTATGTTCAGTGATTTCCTCTTTGCCCAAGAGCATTTTGCTTTTGTCATTCCGGTGTTCAGTGGCACTTACCCGCCATGGCTTTAAAGCAGCTCTTGGTATCTGGGACAAAGTGCTATATTTTCAGACTCATTTTGAAGGAGTTCTATTCTTATTTTATTTCTCTTTATGATTAAAATCTTATAAGTCAATCATCTTTGAAAATGACAGCATTTTTAATTGGCACTATTCTTCCATCCTGACAATATCCTTGGCAGTAGGAGGTGCAATAATGGCAACATACAAAAAGCTTTAGTTGATTCTTTTCTTATAGTCAGACTCTGCATATAAAATAAAAATTTCTGGACATCTACATATCAGATATAACTTATGGAGTTCTGAGACTTAAATTTCATAGGATTAAAAAAACAACTAGAAGGATTTGGAATCATTTTGTAAAGGACTTTGTTACATATAAAAATTCACACTAGTGGTCTAGAAAAATTAATATGGATTTCTGGTTGTGATTCTGGGCCACTTTTCATGGAAAAGTTGCTTTAAATGCCTGGGGTAAATATCATAGTGTCTTTGCATTGGCTTTTTTCATCTTTTTCTTGACAGAATAAACATGTGGGTTAACACATATAGTTTAGATCCTTTATTGATGTGAACAATTCCTAGTTATTTAACATGGAGTGAGAATGAGATAATGATGACCTGTATTTGAAATGACAACTATATTTGCCTATGTAAAGCAATTTTATGATCAGATAATTCATACCAACATTAATGAATAACTTGAAAGTCTCTGGAAATTTTTGTACTATTACCCTACCCACACCCCATTGCAAAGGACTTGATTTAGGTGCAAAGTTAATTGCTTGATTTAGCAAACCTGACATTTTAGTGAAGCTGGTACAACAAAATCTAGCATCTGCAGAGGTCCGTAGCTTTGGACAGTGGAATTATATGTTGTTTTTTCCTGAATAAATGCATAGTCAGAAGCCTTAACTTAGAACACAAGGGCTCTTTTGTTCCTTTAACAGTTTTTTGCAAAATTCGGTAAGATCAAACAGGTCATCCAACAAAAACAGTGAAAAATGTATGAACTTGGTTTCCTGGATAAGGTTAGTACTTACTACCAGCATAGACAATGGCTTTAGAGTCTCACTTAAATATTAAAAGTTACAATTAGAGGAGTTCTTTGATAAATTATATTGTTCATTGTATTCTACTTAATAAGCATTTCTTGAAGATTACTTTTTTGCAGGGTGCCAAAGGCAGAGATAAAAAAATGTACATTATATGGTTGTTTCTTTTCAAGGAAGCTTGATAACAATAAACATAATAAGAATAGTACATAAGATACACACAAATAAATGAGAAAATGCTACAGCTTCTATAAGAAACTTGGGAAGACTTTATTAAGTAGGTAGCATTTGAATATAACCTTGAGGAATTTTGGTAGGTAAAGGAATTTGAGACCAAAAGTGATTTTAAGAGCATGAAAAGAAACTCCAAAGCAGAGTACTTACTATATAGCAGTCAGAGAGTCTTATGAAACATAAATCAGATCTATTTTTGTTCTTTCAACTGTTTCATGCTGTCTTCTGACTAGAGATTGGAACACCTGTGTTACAGTTTTTTACTTTGCTCAAATCCCTTAACTTCTTTGAGTTTTTTTTTAATCTGAGAGATAATAGCAACTGCCCAGACTATGGTATACAGGTATTGTGAAGATCAGATAAATTAATAGAAAAATACTTTGTAAACTATAAAATACTCAAATAGCGGTTCTCAAAGTGTAAAAATTATTAAAGTATAGATTACCAGACTTTACAAACCCCACTCCCCTCCAAGTCCACAGATTCTTCATTGAGTAGGTTCAATGGAGTGGGGGAACTTACATTCTTAACTATACTCTGGATGATTAAGCTGAAGATTGCTCAAGGCACACACTTTGAAAAACATTGGAGGGAAGCGGGTGTGGCTCAGTGGATAGAGCTCCTGTTTACCATATGGGAGGCCCCGGGTTCGCTTCCCAGGGCCTCCTTGTGAAGGCAGGCCGGCCCGCGCAGCCCCATGGGCTGATGCAGCAAGACCTCACAACAGGAAGCAGGTGTGGCTCAAGCCATAGAGCCCCCGTTTACCATGTGTGAGGCCCCAGGTTCACTTCCCGGGGCCTCCTTGTGAGGGCAGGCCAGCCCGCGGCGTGGTAGAAAGCACGCAGCGAATGGACACAGCAAGCACAAGCAGCAAGGGGGGCATAAATAAATAAATAAATAAATAAATAAATAAATCTTTAAAAAAAAAAAAGAAAAGAAAAACATTGGACTATACAAAGTGAAGTGGTATTAGCATCATCATTATCATCATCACCATATTCTACCCAGAATAGTCTTCATTTCCTTCTAACTTCTCTGTATAAAATCTAACCTTTTCTTATTATGATTTTAATATTATTAATTGGTTGATTTTCCCCATTATTATCTTCTCCCTTCCTCATAGCTGATGCTAGCAAACAAAAATCCAATAAGAAGACTGAGCAAGCACATCAGAAAACACCTGAAAATGACCCAAAGGAAATAAAGTTTGATTATTTTTCATACAGTTGTGCACTCACCAATCAGCCACTGATATTAAAAAGTTTAGTGAAAAAATTCACTGTGACAGCTTTAAAAATATATTCAGCTAAAGCACTCATCAAGTCATAATTAGCCACACAAGTTATGTAAGAAAGAAACATGCAAACCATGAAGTAATTAATTATAATCCCTGGGTTTTGAATCTTGTATTACTTTTATAGTTCAAGTTCATGCAGATAAATAATGTATCATAGACACAGGGATCATTAATTAGACACAAAACTACATGGCTATCATTGTTAGTTTGTCTTTTTGTCTCTATACATGCTAAAGAGAATTAGATTATGTATCAGAATATCAAAATACAATCTAAAATGCTTTAAGTTTCTAACTGCAACCATATAAATGTATTTGTTTAAGTTGGAAGGAGATATAAATTTTCCCAGTTAGTTAAGTTTTAAACACTTAAATTGCAAAACAATAACTTAATATTCTGCTAAAGGTAACAGAGGCAGTGGATACTTTAATGTGGGCAAATCTAATAGAAAATATAAGTGGAAAGTCCATCAAAGTCATCCTAATTAGAGAGACCTAGGCCACTGATTCGCATCTCATGCATGTGCTAGGATAAAGTGTTCTATGTTCAAATGCCTGTGGGAACCACTGCATAGCACATCTTTCTTTTTGAGATTCACAATGCATGTTTTATGTTAAAGGTACTGAAAAGTTCTGAAATTACGATTATTAGTACAGTGATGGTGGAGCATGCTTTGCAAATGTCACTTTAGACTTTCAAACAAAAATACAGTTATCCTTAAATGTTTCTGTGGCTAGAGGACAACAAAACCCTGGGATTACTGTAAATTGTATTCAAAGCAGAAAATTAACTTGGTGAGCACTGGATGGGGTCAGGTGTTTCTTGAATTCCTTTCTTGGCTCTTCAAAGTTGAGGAAATGATTTTCATCAAGCTGTCTGATTATTTGTAATAGAATTATAATTGTTTTCTGTGCTTGTAAGCAGAATGGACCATTCGGGAATATTGTACAGCAATCTCTATATTCAATCTTCTTGGCCCAAAAATGTATTTTCTTTGTCATGACCCTATCCATTGCCATGTTACTGACGTTTGCTGTCCTATGCCCAATTCTTCTACATTAAAGCCATGTGAAATTCCAGTAACATGAAGCAGACTGAACATGAACTTTACTTCCTCATATTTATCAAATTACATTTGAATGACAGTGATGATATACAAAAGGGAATCAATTTGTAAGACTGTAAAGAAGTAGTCACAAGGGGTAAACGACCATCTCTGAACAGAATGAAGACTTTCCAGCTTTGGGATTGTGCAGAAGGGTGAGTTTATAGTCTGCCAACTCTCTCAAAAAGAAATACAATAGCTGGGAATATTCTTGTCTTACACACAGAAAATAAAGTCATCCCATGGAGTCAGAGGATACAAAATGACTTTCTCTTATTATTATAGAATAAACTATTTATGTTTATATATAAAGATTTTCCTTCCCTGTGTATAAGGCCCTAGCCCCTTCTGCCTATTCAAGGACATTGTTCCAGTAGGTTCCTCCCTCTATCCCAGCACATCATAAAAACTTTCTGCTTTCTACTGCTGGATTATATGCTCTTGTATCTCTAATATTTAAAAAGGTTTTTTGTCCCATTGTGTTGGCTTGAAGCTATGGATCCAGTCAGGTATTTCAGTGGAAGTCAGCATTGGAAATGCAGTTATGCAGGAAGGCTCTGTGGAAACTTCTATTATCTGCATATTATTTGTTAATTTATATGAGAAGAACTGCCAGCCTGAAATGAAAGGGACAGAGAAGGAATAAATTGAAGGAAGAATGACTTCAAGGGCAGAACCAAGGAAGCTGAGGTCTAGAGTTAAGAGATCTCCTTGGTCTAAGAAAGTGGGCCCACTCAAGTGTCAAAAGGGCAGATTCATTCCTGCATTTGGAGGGGCAGGCCATCTGCCCTGATGCTTGGATGGATTAAGCCTTGCACCCTGTTGTTCAGGGAACATGCTGCTATCCCAGTGTTCAGAGAGGATGAGGACTGTGCCCCAACATTTAATGAGAACCTGGTGTGTCCCACCATTTTTGAAGAAATTGGCTGATGCTTGGAGAGGGTGAGGCCTTCACCCCAGTGTTCAGGGAGAGCATGGTCACTGCACAAGTGCTTCAAATGGGTGGGCCTGCCACTCTGCCAGGCTGAGAGGACAAAACATGCATGCATAGCTGTGTCTCAGACCTTGAAATCTAGTGGAGTTTGTGCTACAGGGTTTTGGAATTATTTAGGACCCATGACTCCTATTTTCCTTCCAATTTTTTCCTTCTGGATTGGGAATGTTTATATTATTCCTATTCCTCCACTGTACACTGGAAACAGATAACGTCTATTCTAGGTTTCACAAGTCTAAAGACAGAGGGAAATTGTGTGCCAGGACAGGTCATACCCACAACCAATTTTTTTTTAGGAGGTACAAGGGATTGAACCTGGGACCTCTTATGTGAAAAACAGACGTTAACATTTGAGCCACATCTGCTCCCCAACCATAACCAATTTTGATGAGACTTTGTACTTAATATTGTTATTGAAATGACTTAAGGTTTTGGAATGTTGAAATGAATGTATTTCCAGAATATTATATCTCTCCCACCATCATCTCATTTTTTCCCCAGTAGTACTAATCATCTATTTTCACAGACATAGAATCAAGTTACTATGTTTATTTACTTTTCTCCCCCTTCCCCTTCTTAATTATAAGTTAAATGAGAGAAGGGATTTTTTCTTCACCCAGCTAGCTAGCTAGGTGGGACATGAAAAACCACTCCTCCAAATTCCAGGTATATGTGGTCTGATCCTTTGAGCAGCTACTTCAGATTGCTGGGGGCTGCTTTCAGGGTGACCTTTGTTCCAATTGCCCTGGAGCAAGGGTGGCAGAGGAATCTTAAAGACAGTAACATTCCTCAAAACTACAGAAAACTGTTAAAGGGCTGCATTAACCAGGTAAGTGCTGAATTAAGAAAACTCAGCTTCAAAAGTCATAGAAGAAGCTCCTGATACCCTTGCTGGCCTCTCCCCTACTCCATCCACAATAGAGGGTAGAGCCAGCTTGCACTCCTATTGTAAGTCCCTGGCCCTGTTCCAAAAGGAGCAGAGTGGCTCTTCTGTGCATATTGGGATGCATGTATGGCAGTGCCAATTTATTGGATGGAAGTCTGAGAGACTGAGTTGGGGAGCATGTCTTGGTTTTACCCTACCAGAGTTTGTACAAAGGGCAGAGAAGTCCTTTCAAGACAGCTGGGACAGTGTGAGAAACACCAAATTTGAAGCATTCTGGGGCAAAGGACTACCTGCATTAAGTCACTCAAAAGAGTACCAAGGAGGTAGAGGAGGTCTGTCCCAAAGGCAGTATAGGGGACATTCATTCAAACTCCTCTGGAGTGTAAACAGAAATTCTGGAACCTCTAGTGAGCACAGGTCCAGGAGAAGAAACAGTTTTCCTGGCCCTGGTTCCATGCAGGTTCCAATAAAACAGAGAGGACCCTACACTTCCTATTTGCCTAGGGCTGATCTGCTTGATAAGATTGCTAAGCTCTTAAGGTGATGACCAGTCAAAGCAGAGCCAGTTTGTAAAGAGAGTGAAAGGTGCTTTTTGCCTCATTTTTTAAATTAGCTCCTGACATTTAAGAAAATCTCTGTCATATCACCAGCTGGATACAAATTTAAGGGACAGCCCAGGGACTAAGAATTAACACTCTAAAATATTTAAATTCACAGTATGCAACAAAAGATTACAAGACAAAGAAATAGGAAATGATGACCCATCCAAAATTCATCAACGAAGAGGACCAGACTTTGGACTTACAGAGACTTTAAAATAATGTTCCTTGATATGCTCAAGGGATAAAGAAAAACAGAGAAAAAACTAAAGGATATGAGGAAAACAATTAATGAACAATATGGGAATTTCTCCAGAGAAATATTAGAGTTGAAGAGCACAATAACTGAAATGAAAAGTCCCCTATATGGTTTCAGCAGCAGATGGGAGGTAGCAGAAGAAAGAATCAGTAAACTTGAAGACAAGACAGCTGAAATAATTCAGGCTGAGGACCACCTGTGGGACATCATCAAGCAATCAGAAGAAGAAAGAGAGAAAGGGACAGAAGAAAAATTCAAAGAAATAATGGCAGACAACTTCCCAAATTTAATAAAAGACATGAACACATATATTCAAGAAGCTCAATGAACCTCAAAAAGGATAAATTCAAAGAGAAGCATCCCCAGACATATAGTGATCAAATTGCCCAATGCCAAGAACAAGGAAAGGGTTCAAAAAGCTTGAAAGCTGAAAAAGAAAAGCAATGAGTTGTGTGCAAGGGTATTCCAATAATATTAAGTGCCAATCTTTCATCAAAAACCACAGAGACAAGAAGGTAGTGGTACAAAATATTTGAAGTGTTGAAAAAAAAAATTTATCTTTAAGATTAGGAATAAGGCATGGATGCCCTCTGCCACCATTGCTATTCAGCATTGTATTGGCAGTTCTAGCTGGAGTAATTAGATGAGAGAAAGAAATATAAAACATCCAAATTGGGAAGAAAAAGTACAATTTCTATATACAATCAACAAATATTTGGAAACTGAAATGAAATAAATGTCATTTGCAATAGCATTAGATACTCAATCAAATGTATGGGCATAAATTTAACAATAAATGCATAACCCCAACCCTTAAAACTACAAAAAATGCTGTCAGCAGTTAAAGAACTCCTAAATAACCAAATATTGAAAAAGGAAGAAATTGAAGGTCTTTCATTACATGATTTTGAGACATTCTATAAAGCCACAGCAATTAAGATAGTATTGGCATAATCATAGACATATAGATATATGGACAGAAAGAGTGTCCAGAAATAGATTATACAAATTCACTCAACTGATTTTCAACATAGGCAGCAAAGTGATTCAACAACAAACAACTGGATATCTGTGTGGGAATAAAAAAATAAATCTTGACTTCCCCACTTCACACCATATATAAAAATTAGTTTGAAATAAATCATTGACCTATATTATGAAAGCAAAAAACATGTATCTTTTGGAAAAAATAAAATATATGTGAGTGTATTTGTGACTCTTGGGCAGGCAAAGATTTCTTACCCAGAACAGAAAGAGTACTAAAAATAAAGAAAAATATTAATAAATTGAAATTCTTCAAAATCAAAATCTTCTGCTCATCTGAAAATCATCATATACAAGAGTAAAAATGCAAACTAAAGACTGGACATCATATGAGACAAA
Source organism: Cabassous unicinctus (assembly GCA_029593785.1). Taxonomy (NCBI): domain Eukaryota; kingdom Metazoa; phylum Chordata; class Mammalia; order Cingulata; family Chlamyphoridae; genus Cabassous; species Cabassous unicinctus. The sequence goes on along the minus strand of JAQZBX010008046.1, from coordinate 38,137 downwards.
GGGCTGATACATGGAATATAGAGCAAGCTTCTACAAATTAATTGGAATAAAATAGGCATCTCAATTTTTAAAAAATGGTCAAAAGTACTCACATGGGCATTTCATAAAAGGAAATATCTACATGACAATAAGCCTATGAAAATTTGGTCAATGTTACTACTCATCAGGGAAAAACAAATTAAAACTACAAATAGGCAAATTACACATCCATCAAGAATGTTTAATATTAAAAAGGTGGCAAGATAATGTATTGGTGAGACTGCAGAATAAGTAAATTCTCATAAATTGCTGGTAGGATTGTAAAATGCTACAAGCCACTTTGATAAACTAGCAGCTTCTTTTAAATTTACACTTAAATCTTTGTATGGCACAGTGATTCCACCCCTAGAAACTGGAGTAATAAACCTCTATGTTTACAGAAAGGAATGTACAAGAATGTTCATAGCAGCTCTATTCATAATAACCTATAACTAGGAACAAACCAAATGTCTGTATATAAGAGAAAGGATAAACTGTAGGATATTCATAACAAAGAAACATGACTCAGCAATATAAAATAGTGAACTACTTATACACATAAAAATATAGATGAACCTCAAAAAACATTGTTTTGGTTGAAAGAAATAAGACAGACATTAGAGAGTAAATATTGTTTGATTTCATTTGAAAGAAGTTCATTAACAGTCAAAACTAATCAATGATAAAGATTAGGATTGATTGGACTGGAAAACAAGGGAGCTTTCTGGGGTAATCGAAATTGTCTTTATCTTGCTTTGGGCAATGATTATAGTATCTATATTTCACAAATTTATTCAGGTTTTATACTTAATACTTTTGCATTTTACCAAGTGTAAAGTATAGCTCAAAATGAAATATTATTAATAAAAAACAAAAATAAGATCTAGAAGTAATCATATAATATCTAAAGACAACTCCCACAGTAAGTTTCAAAATGTCTTTCATAAACTCTTGGGAAGGTAATTACAAATGGTGACTGCGGACTTTGGAAATATGCTAACTCACTCCTTTTCCCAGCTTCTTGCCTGGGCATCTCTGGAGTTAAAGTTGGGCTGAATTTTCTTGGAAGTATTAGTGCTGTGGCCCTGAAAATTTAATGAAGTCCATTCCTTGATTATTACTTTAATTCATTCAACAGACTCTCACTGTAACCCTTAATATTACAGAGAAGTTTCTGGTCATTTACCTCAAGAAAACATCATTTATGATTAGATAGTCAAATTAGAAAATACTTCTGAGGCTTTTCTGAGATGAGAACTGATTTACATTCAAAATTTATATTTATTAAGTCCCTAAACATTTTGAAATATACTGATATCTTAGTTGAAAATTTCCCACAGTTTCTGGGTCTTAATTTATAGGAAAGAACATATAATTTCAGTCTCTTCCATTTGTATATCCTTTGAAATTTCTTATGTTTTACATGGAAGAAAAATATATTTTGATGCAATGGGAAAATAAACAATATTTTTCTGATAGTTGATGATTTGCTAGTAATAATATATCACTCAACTCTGTTCTATTTAGATTGGGAAGAATATGGTTGAAATCTTCACAATCTGGGCCGCTGTTTCCCTGGATAAGCTTGTTAATAAATATTGCAGGCAGCTGTAACACATTTCAAATATCAGCCTGTGTTCCCAACAACTGTTCTCTGAAAGACAAGTGCTGTTGATTTAGCTGCCTGTAGCTGGTTTCTCATATCTTTTGCCAAGTTTTTATCCTTTCAATCATATTTTAAGGATAAACTAGTAATCATCTAGCCTAGCTCTCTTCCATAAATATTGCAGAGTCTGGTGGGTTCAATATACTTTACAGACTAAAGCAATTTTTTCCATTTCTTCATGACAATCAACAGCAAGGACCAATTCTATGAAATAGGATTCAAACGTTTTTAAAAAATTATTCCACTGGTCCAAAATCCTCTTTTTCCCTCCATTGGCTTCCATATATACTGAGATGTTTCTGACCATCATGTAATGAGAATTTCAACACACTTTCAGCAAGCCTTCCAATCTATAAATGATGTGGAGATCACTGAACTTTACTTTCCCACATCAAGAAGGAAATGTCTGGAGAAACAGCTGTATGAACAGAGATAGAGAATAAAGAACTGGTGACAATCTAATTTCTTACTCCCTAGCAACTTTTTACTGTTGACACAGAGGCTGAATTTTCTGAAAATCACTAGACTGAGATAAGTGATTAATTGTAACCCTAAAAAGAATACTGCTCATTCAGTAGGGAAGCAATTGGTCAGTGCCTATCCACTGCTACCAGGTAAATTCAGGAAGCCTCAATTTTTCCTTTCTTTTCATTTATTAGGAGACATAGGAATGAGACAAACCCAGAAACTGCACACTCCATCTTGAATGGCTTTGTAGGGCTATTAATCAAAATTACAGAATAAAATCTATATATAGTAAAATTACATCATATCCTTACACTTTATAACCCAGACTGTATCCTCCAAGTTGAAAATTCTTAAGTATATCCAAGGTCATCTGGTCTGAAAACTTGGGAATTGGTGATAAATTAACTCTTTCATGACAGTTTTTCGGATACATCAACTCCTTTTCTACTCTTCCTGTTAATTAAAATGGTTTATGCATAATATTTGTGTGTTGAAAATATCCTATTTGTTATAAAAATGAATAAAGTTGGGGAGGGGCAAGATGGTGGCAGAGTTAGGAGCACCAAGAGTCAGATTGCAGTTAAAGGCAGTTAAAAATCACCCAGGGCTATCTAAAGCACCTGTTTGGATGCCCCAGGAGACCAGAAGAACATCCTGCAACATCCTTGAAAGTATGGAAGGAGGTGACTGCCCATCTGCAGAGAAGATTTGTGAGTAGAGCACTCCACACCATGAGTAGAGCACTCCACACCATGGAGGCTGGTGTCTATACTCCACGTGGTGCAAGCCACCTGAGGAGCTCCACTGGTGGCGCAAGCCACTCTGTGGTTGGAGTTGGAAGCTCCATTTCCCAAAATTGGGGGAGGAAGCAAGGGTTAGGCACTGACTTCAGCTACTGATTAGTAAATTTGGCTGACTAAAGTATAATCTTAAGAACAGTTAAAGTTTGAACCTGTCAAGTCAGAAAAAAGCTAGCAGCTGCCATTTTAACTCTGCCCACAGCATGAGGGGAAGCAGGGCTGATTGAAAATCACAGTGAAGGAAAGGGCTTCTTTCCACCCAGATTGGATTGCAGCTCTAGCCTAAACCTCAGCCCCACCTCTGGCGAGAAAGAAGCTGGGGGGTCCTGCATCAGACTTTCTGGGTAACTGCAGGCACTTTCAGCTGGCACAGACTGAATAATCAGATACCTGGGGCTCCATCTCCACACAACAGTAGGATAGTGGGGAGCTGTGTTTCGTTGGCCTCTCCAGGCAACTGCAGGTGCTTTCAGCCTGCACAGACTGATTTGTTGAGTGCCGTTGATTCCATCCCTGCCATCCTCCACAGGATAGGAGGTGGCTGGTGTTTCTTTAGGCTCTGGGCAACTGCAGGTGCTTTCAGCCCACACAGATTGGCTACTTGGACACCTATAGCTTCATCCCCACAACCCAATAGAATAGGAGAGGAGCTGTGGACACTCAGCCTTTCTGGGTGGCAGGCATTTTTGGCCCACACAGACTAGTTTTTTAAATCCTTGGGCCTTCCCCTGATAGGATAGGAGGGGGATGGTGTTTTCTCAGCCTATCTGGACAACTACAGGCAATTTTGGACTGCATGAACTGGACTGTTGGGCTCCTGTGGCTCTACCCCCACCCCCAATAGGACAAGAGGGAGGCAGTGTCTCCCCAGACTCTCTGGGCAACTGCAGGTGCTTTTGTACTACATGGACTGGACTGCTGAGGGCCTGTGGATCCAGCCCCACTTGCCAATAAGATAGGAGGGAGCTGGTGTTTCCTCAGCCTCTATGGGCAATGGCAGGTACTTTCGGCATGCATGAGCTGAATTGTTGAGTGCCTGTGGTTCCATCCCCACCCTTAAAGAGCAGAAGGGACAGTTCTCACTCAGTCTCTCAGGGCAGCTGCTGGCTCACACAGATTTGATCACTGGGCACTCCAGAAGGTCCATGCCCAACCCTGGCAGGGGAGGAGAGGAGTGGGACCGGGCTACATCAGTCTACCTGGGTAACAGTAGTCAGGTTTAACCTTCATGGCTTAGTTTGCTGCCCACACCTGCAGCTCCATCCTTGCCCCAGGCAGGGGAGGAAACGGCATGAAGTTTCATCAGTCTCTCCTGGCAATTACAGATAGTCTTGGCCTGAACAGCTTGGATTACTGCAGTTCTGTCCCTACGCCTGGCAGAGGAAAGAGATGGGAGAAGCTTCACTGGTTCCTGGGGCAATGTGGGCAGAATCAGCATCGAGAGCTTAGAGTACCAACTACATCATACTACCTTAAAAAAGGCAAGAAAGCACGAACTAAAGAGAGAAACTGTGTCCAGAATAAATACATGTATTAAGCCAGATGACAAGATACCAACAAAAAATTACAATCCATACTAAGAAACAGGAAAATATGACCCAATGAAAGTTACACAATAAGCCTCCAGATGACATAAAGAAGTCAAGACAACTAATCATAGATGTTCAAAGAAATCTCCTTAATAAATTCAATGAGATGGCCACATGGATTAAGAATATAAAAAAAGAAACTGGGTGAGGATAAAGAAGAATTTGAAAGCATACATAGAAAAATAGCAGATCTAATGGGAATGAAAGGCACAATAAATGAAATTAAAAATACACTGGAGACATATAACAGCAGATTTGAGGAGGCAGAAAAAAGGAACAGCATGCTTAAAGACAAGGCTTCCAAAAGCAAACATACAAAAGAACAGATAAAGAAGAGAATGGAAAAAATTGAACAGGGTCTCAGGGAACTAAATGACAGCAAGAGATATGCAAACATATGTGTCATGGATGTCCCAGAAGGAGAGGAGAAGGGAAAAGGAGCAGAAGGAATATTTGAAAATAATGACTGAAAATATCCTAACCCTATTAAAGGGCATAAATATCCATGTCCAAGAAGCACAATGTACTTCCATCTGAATAAATCTGAATAGACCTATTCCAAGGCACTCATTAATCAGAATGTCAAATACCAAAGACAAAGAGAATTCTGAGAGCAGAAAGAGAAAAGCAATTGTATCAGTCAGGGTTTTCTAGGGAAACAGAATCAACAGGAGATATCTGTAAGTAGTATGAGATTTTATAAGTCTCATGACCATGGGGGTACACAAATCCAAGTTCCTCAGGCAGGCTGCAAACCAGGGGCTCTGATGAAAGTCCAATGAAGGTCCTTGATGAGTTTCTGGGAAACATTGGCTGTCCAAAGATGAGCTGGGAAATTCTCTCTGCTGAAATCACTTCCCCTTTTAAGACATTCAACTGATTGGATAAAGCATCATTCATTGCTGATGACAATTTCCCTAGTTGATGCAGTTGTAATCAGCCATCTATGCAGTAAACTCACCAATGACTAAAGCCTATAAATGTCCTTATATTACAATTAGCCCAGGGCTTGCTTGACCAAACAACTGGGCACAAATACCTGGCCGAGTTGACACATTAGCTTAACCATCACAGTGATGCATAACATACAAGGGATACTCAACAAGATTAAGTGCCTATATACTATCAGAAACCATAGAGGCAAGAAGGCAATGGTAATATATTTAAGATACTGCAACAGAAAAACAGCCAGCCCCAAATTTTATACCCAGCAGCATTATCTTTCAAAAATGAGGGCAAGTTTAGAATATTCACAGATAAACAGAAACTGAGAGTGTTTATAACTAAGGGACCAGCTTTTCAGAAAATGCTAAAGGGATTGCTACAGCCTGAAAAGAAAAGACAGTAGAGAGAAAGGCTTGGAAGAGAGTCTAAATATGAAGATTATATCAGTAAAAGTAACTAAAAGTGTAAAAAGAGTATTGAAAATAAAATATGACAGATAAAACCCAAAGCCCAAAATGGATAAAGTAAGAACTGTCTTTACAGTGATAATATTGAATGTTAATGGATTAAATTCCCCAATCAAAGACACAGACTGGCAGAATGGATAAGAAAATATGAGTTGTCTATATGCTCTCTACAAGGACTTACCTTAGACCCAAGGATATCAATAGATTGAAAATGAAAGGCTGGAAAAAGAAATTCCATGCATGCAGTAATAAAAAAGAAAAAAAAAGCTGAAGTATCTATAGTTATATCAGATGAAATAAACTTTAAAAGCAAAACTGTTATTATAGACAAGGACATTATATACTAATAAAAAGGGCAATGCACCAGGAAGAAATAACAATCATAAATGCATATGCACCTAACCAGGATGTCCCAAAGGGCATGAAGCAAACATTGGCAAAACTGAGGGGAGAAATAGATGTCTCTACAAAAGCAGTAGGTGACTTCAATATGCCACTCTAAACATTTGGGCAGAACATCTGGACAAGAGATCAATACAGAATCAGAGAACTTGAAAGATATGATAAATAGACATATACCAAACATTGTACCCCCTAACAGCAAGATATACATTCTTCTCAAGTTCTCATGGATCTCTCTCCAGGATAGACTATATGTTGGGTCACAAAGCAGATCTCAAAAAATTCAACAAGATCAATACTATACAAAACACTTTCTCTGATCATAATAGAATAAACCTGGAAAACAACAATAGGTGGAAAAAGGGAAAATTCACAAATATTTGGAGATTAAACAACACACTCTTAAATAATCAGTGGGTCAAAGAAGAAATTGTGAAAGAAATCAATAAATATTTAGAGATGAATGAAAATGAGAAAAAAAATATATAAAAAATCTATGGGGTGCAGCAAAGGCAGTCCTGAGAGGGAAATTTATAGCCCTCAATGCTTACATTAAAAAAGAAGGAGGAGCTAAAATCAATGACTTAACTACACAACTGGAGGAACTAGAAAAAGAACAGAAAATTAACCCCAAAGCAAGCAGAAGGAATGAAATAACAAAGGTCAGAGCAGAAATAAATGAAATTGAGAACAAAAACAAAAAAACAATAGAAAGAACTTACAAAACTGAATGTTGGTTCTTCAAGAAGATTAACAAAATTGACAAATCCTTAGCTAGACTGACAAAGATAAAAAGAGAGAAGATGTAAATAAATAAAATAAAAAATGAAAACAGGGACATTTCTACTGACCACACAGAAATAAAAGAGATCATAAAAGTATACTATGAATAACTGTACACCAACAAACTAGACAATGTAGGTGAAATGGATAAATTCCTAGGAATGTAGAAATGCCTACACTGACTCTGTAAGATACAGAAGATGTCAACAAACCAAACACAAGTAAAGAGATTGAAATAGTCATCAAACAAATCCACAAAAAGAAAAGCTCAGAACCAGAAAGATTTGAGTTCTACTAAACATTCAAAGAAGATTTAATACCAATCTTTCTCAAACTCTTCCAAAAAACTGAACAAGAACGAATGCCACCAAACTCATTTTATGAAACCAATATCACCCTAATACCAAAGCCAGATAAAGATATTACAAAAAAAGAAAATTACAGGCCCATTTCCCTAATGAATATGGAAACAAAAATTCTCAACAAAATATTTGCTAATTGAATCCAACAGCACATTAAAAGAATTATTCATCATGATAAAGTGGGTTTTATATCAGGCATGCAAGAATGGTTCAATACAGGAAAATCAATCCATGTAAAACATCACATTAATAAATCAAAGAAGAAAACCACATGATCCTATTGATTGAAGCAGAAAAGGCATTTGACACAGCACTCTTTCTTGATAAAAATACTACAACAGATAGGAGTTGAAAAAAACTTTTTCAACATGATAAAGGCTATATATGAAACAATCACAGCTAACATTGTCCTCAATGGTGAAAGACTGAAATATTTCCTATTGCAATCAGGAACAAGACAAGGATGCCCACTGTCACCACTGTTGTTCAATATAGTGCTAGAGATTCTAGCTAAAGCAATCAAGCAAGAAAAAGAAATAAAAGGCATTTGTATTAGTAAGCCAAAGGAGTGCTGATGCAAAATACCAGAAATCGGTTGGTTTTTATAAAGGGTATTTATTTAAGGTAGAAGCTTACAGTTACTAGGCCATAAAGTATCATGTGTTGGAGCAAGATGGCTGCCAACATCTGCCAGGGTTCAGACTTCCTGGGTTCCTCTCTTCCCGGGGCTTGCCTTTCTCCAGGCTCAGGCTTGCAGCACTTCACAAGGCCAGCTGTACACTATCAGGCGAATGGCTCATCTCTTTTCCAGGGGCCTTTTCTCCTTCCTCATGACCAAGCTCTTCTGTATGCTTACTTCCCTGGGCTCCAGCAGTAAAACTCAGTATCAGAACTCCAACATTAAAACTCCAACTAACTCCTCTGCTCTGCCATGTAGTTTTATCTCTGAGTCCCCACCCACCAAGGGGCAGGGACTCAATGTCCTACTGACATGGCCCAATCCAAGCCCTAATCATAACTTAATCACACCCAGAAGAACAGACGAGTTTACAAGCATAATCCAATATCTATTTTGGAATTCATAACTATATCAAGCTGCCACAGCATTCAAATTGGAAAGGAAGAAATGAAATTTTCTATTTGAAGATTAATAGAGCCTATACCAAGAAAGTCCTGAGAAATCTACAACAAAGCTGCTAGAACTAATAAATGATTTCAGCAGAGTGGCAGAATATAAGATTACTATGCAAAATTCAGGAGTGTTTCTATATACTAGTAACGTGCAATCTGAGGAGAGGGTCAGGAAAAAAATTCTATTTACAATAGCAACTAAAAGAATCAATATTTAGGAATAAAATTAACTAATGATATAAAGCACTTATAGTCAGAAAACTACAATGCATTGCTAAAAGAAATTGAAAACAAGACCTAAATAAATGGAAGAACAATCTGTGCTCATGGATTGGAATACTAAATATTATTAAGATGTCAATTCTACCTAAACTGATATACAGATTCAATGCAATCCCAATAAAAATTCCACCAACATTTTTTAAAGAAATGGAAAACACAATTATCAAATTTGTCTGGAAGAGTAAGAGGACCCAAATAGCCAGAAACATCTTCAAAAGGAAGAGTGAAGTTGGAGGACTCTCTCTTCTGTACTTGAAATCATATTACTTAGCTACAGTGGTAAAGACAGCATGGTACTGGCATAAATATAGACACATAGACCAATGGAACCAAACTGATGGTTCAGAAACAGACCCTCACATCTATGATCAAGTGATTTAAAAAAAATATATATATATATATATTTTTTTAAAAAGGTATTTAGATTACATAAATGTTACATAAAAATCAAGAGATTTTTGACAATGCTGTCAAACCCACCTAGCTGGGGCAGATCAGTCTACTCAACAATGCTGATCAAGTGCTGTGAGAACTGGATATCCATAGCCAAAAGAAAAAAAGAGGACACCTATTGCACCTTGTACAAAAATTATCTAAGAATGGATCAAATAGTTAACTATAAAATCTGCTAGCTTAAAGCTCCTAGAGGAAAATGTCAGGAAGCATCTTCAAGACCTGGTGGTAGATGGTGGATTCTTAACCCTTACACTGAGAGCACGAGCAACAAAAGAAAACCTGGATAAATGAGATTTCCTCAAACTGTGTAGAAATGGACAGAATTAATGATAACACATAATAGTGAGTAGAACTAACACAAGGTTGTCTATAAATGGGATTGTGGCTGAAAAGGGTAGTCTAGGATGTAAATGTCAATTGAAAGAAAGCTAGAGAATAATCTAAGGACTGAATAACAGTGTACCCAAAGGTGGATGAGATCTGTGGTTAATAGTACAAATACTAGAATGTTCTTCTATGAACTAGTACAAATGTACATCACTATTGCAAGGTGGTAAAAATGTGGAGAAGCATGGGAAAAATACAATTAATATAACTGTGGACTATAGTTAACAGCAATACTATAATATTCTTGCATCAATGCCAAAGATGTACTGTGTTAATAATAGGGGGTTATGGAAAAAATATGCCAAATGTACACTATGGATCATAGTGTATGATAATAGCCTGATGATATTATCTCATAATCTGTAACAAATATTCCACAACAATGTAGTGTGTCGGTGGAGGGGTGTTGTATGGGAATTCCATACATGATCATGATTGTTTTGTAAGTTCACAACCACTTGAATAAAAATTTATTTTAAAAAATGAATAAAGTTTCTTCCAAGGAAAGACTTTAAAATAATTTTTTACATAAGTTAATTATGTTTTTTCTTATAATTCAACTTTAACACAATTTACCCTTCATTGAAATGAGTACCAGAGTGAAACAGGCAGACAGGAAATCAGGCAGGAGGTAATGGTGACCAGGACTAAAGTGCTAGCAATAAAGATGTATGGAAAGGATTGGACTCAGGATATATATTTATTTTTAGCAAGGGAAATTGCTAATAAATTTGATATAGGAAATGTGGTAAAGATGATTCCTAATTTGAGAGTTGAGGAAACAAAAAGCAGAAAAGGAAAAAAAAAATCTTTGGTTGTTCCTCATCTATAAGTTCAGAATAAAGAGTTTCTTTATTAGATCATATTTTATCCCACCAGAAGGACCATGCAGTCCTCCATCAGGCCATGGGCATTCATTAAAGAAAGGGGTAGTTGTGTGTAGTAGAAAGCGCTCTGGTGCTGGAGACCTGGATTAGCTGGTGACCTTCCTGAAGCCATCTCACCACGCAGAGCCTTTGCTTCCTTGTCTGTAAAACAAATCAATAATAACTTCTCTACAAAGTTCTTTTGAAGGTCAAAGGAGATAATGCTTGAAGAAATGTCTTTTGATGGCAAAGTTGTAATAACTATGCCTTTTAACTTTCCTTATGTTGCTTAACATGAGATCATATCCAAAAAGGCCCTTCATGGAGTTAAGGTGATTTTGATTGTTCTAAACATTTTATTGATAATAATTGGTAATATATGTAAGGTATAATATATAATCAGATGCAATTAGTATATATATTATATATATATATACTACACATACAGATATTTAATATTATATAAGCATATTATATATGCATTGTGTTTATATATATGTGTTGTGTTTATATAGAAACAAACCAAAAACAAAACCCAAAAATGACAACCTGAAGTTCATCCAAACAGCCAGGGCATTTTTTTTTTACATAATGTTTTTGAAAGTTTAGTGCCAACTAACGAATGTGATGGCAGAGATTATCTCTTTTTCAAATTTATTTATTCCCAATGCTGGAATGATCAAGGAAAAGCCTTAGGCTATGTAGCTGAAGTCTCTGGAGAAGATCAGTTTTCAGCTTCCTCCCCGCCCCTGGACCCTGTGCAAAGAGAGAGGCAAAGGCCTCAGCTGAACAGCATTATTCACTCTGACCTCCTCATTCCTTTGAATCAGTAGCATCACTTAAACAAGAATCACAAGAGTCAAAACAGCGTGAGTGTCCTTGACTGATGCTCCCAGCTGGAAGAATTTTCCCACTCATTTTACCTCCTGTAGTCCAATAGCACTGTGTCATTGTCTCTCCTCTGGTACTTTCCATTGCCATTGTTATATATACTATATATAAACACACCTATTCCTCCCCCACATACATATACATGCATAATCACATACATTGTACTAAATATGTCAAACAGTGATATATCTTCTATCACTTCATAAGTTCTTAATTATCTTTCTGTAATATCCCTGCACCTCTCTTCACATTTGTTTCAGATGAATGAATTAATGATTGGATGGAAGGTAAGATAAATGGGTGAAATGTGTAAGCAAAAGTCTAGCCAGTTGGAAGACAAGAATGAAGTTGATATTTTTATGGAGGCAGATTTATGTCAAATTCTCCTCTCTTTACCCTCATACTCAGAAGACTTTTTATAAAATTCAAATTCACTCATTCATTTGATAAGTATTTTTAAACATTTACTATATTCACTGTACTCTGCTAAATGCTGGGAATACAATAGTAAAAATAAAATCAGTTCCTGCCCTCATAGAGTCATTTTTCAAGGTATCTCCTTAACCTAAAGTATGTATTAATGCCTGGCTTTCAAAATAATATTATTAGATATAACATTTATTTGGACTGTTGTTTAAAATCCTACCCTCTTCCCCCAATCATGACTCCTTATGGTTTGGAAGCCCAGTTTATTCTTTTCATAGTCAACTTGTAATGGTAACATTTCCTTATGAGTTTGAAGGTTTTGCAGAGCCTATCATCTCTCCATGAATAAAAATGAAAAAAAATGAACAGAATTTCCTTCTTTGTAACCTCTCTATGAATAGTAATGATCTCAGACAAAATTGTGAATGAAACAAATCATTCTATCATCTCCTATCCCATGTAGATTATCTCTGAAGAGAAGTTTATGGGTGGAATATTCTTTATTTAGTATTTAGAAGAATTATGAACTTCATATTTTTCTGTGGCAGTAATGAGGGCACTAGGACTTAGTATTGATGAAGATTTAAAATGTGTGCAGCTATATCATTTTAAAAACATTTCTCTAATAAACCATACAATTTAAAGCTCTTTGTCTGAGATATCTGGGAGGAGTTAAAGAAATGAGCAGATTAATAAATTGTGTGGTAAGCAATTTGTCATAATCTTTTCTATCTTAAAAAAATAAATAAGAAAATTGGCCCTAATTAGAAACTGGGAGCTGGGATAGAAGTTCAAAGGATGTGAAGGTTTTCTAGGATGGGAAAGCCTTTATCAGTCTATAGGGTGAGAAAAGTAACTGAAGAGTTGGAAGAGAATGAAGATGAGAGATGTGTTTATGAGCATGTGAAGGGGAGTTGATAATGTGGCAGAACACATTTGTAAGGCCAGTTGGAAGGGCTGAGGGCAGGACAGGAGATTTTTCTTTTTAGCCAATTGAAGGAAAGCTTTTTCTTCCAATTGGAGTTAAGGAAAAGAGGAAAGGTGCAAAATGATTTACTAAGTTTTAAAATTTACTGTGATTAATTAAGCTATAATAGTGTCATAAATAATTCTATTCATAATTTCTTGCTAATATTTACTTGAGTTTTGTCCTGTCACCTCAATTAGATTATAAGTTTTCTGAGGAGAAAGACTATCCGTAAATTTCAATTTATTTTCTCTGCCTTTTTCATGCTGTGCTTAATGCAGGAGAGAGTTACTAAATAATATTAACCAACTGCAATATTTTGATATTCTCAACATGACTCAACAAGTAACAAGTGTCATATCAAATTCTGATTAAGCTGTGTAACCATTGTGTTATAACAAAAGGGAAGTAAAAATGCAGTACTTTAAGAATAGCAATACAGAGTCATAAAAATGAAAAAAAACGAACTTTAAAAATTTCCCATTCATCAGGATATTTTATAGATAATGAAAACTATTAATATGGCTAGAAGTGTCTTAGAGATAAAATATGTTCTTTTGTCTAACTCCCACTTTGCATATTGCTTCCTTTAGTGCCTCGGTTGTGGAACCTGTACTTTCTTTATGTTTTGGGTCTTTTTACTTTGACATAGAAAGCAAACACATATATTTTTATATCCCTGCTATCCTACCATCATTATTTTAAAAGGCCTTTACCTCTAGCTGGAAGGCAGAGCCAATTGCAGTTAGCTAGCTATTGCTGGTTCACTCAAATTACTAGTCTATGAGCAATAACAAAAATAGAACAATAAAGGTTATGTCTTTTCCCATGAAGACACTTACATCACTGATTTCAGACCCATTGCTGCATTTCTGGCTGTCATCGCTAATGAAAAGTGGCTGCACCAGTTATGTGTGGTAATTCCAAGCTAAGGAGTCTATTGAATGATGCATTTGTTTCCCATCAAAGCACACAGCACAGCACTATAGGAAGTTAGACTTTGTTATTCCCTCATATATCAAAGTCTGCTTGCCAATGTTATATTTATTGACCTGTCCAACTCCTTTTCCATGATTGATCACTTTTGCCAACCAAAAGTTTTTCCTGTTGCCCTGTCATAGCAAAGATGTCTACACTGCTTTGTAAATTAAATTCCCCTTTATTCTTTCAGGGGAAAATACTTAATTTCACAGGGATAAAGGGGGTATTATGGTAGAAGTTGCTTTTACCTACTCAATATCCATTCTTCCCTTTCTTTTATCGAAGGAAACCCCTATCTTGTTTAGGGTTGCAATGGGCAACCAGGCTCCTTTATAGTTTATAAGAAGCCATGTAACCTAATTATTACAAAATAATAAAATCAGTCATCTATTGGGTAGGACATGCAGAAAACTAGTGTTTTCCTCATAAAAGGGGTAAGCCATCCAGTGTTCATTTTTGCCTTTCACTTGCTTGGTATGTGGGCATGATATATGGTGGTGAAACAATAATCTGTGAACATCAGAATGAAACTGCTCAGTAAAGTTGCTGCTGCTGTGTCCCTTGTAACGTTTCTAGGAGCTAAACTTCCAGTTCTGGACTGGTTACCTCTGAACTTTTTGTTAAGTGGTAAAAATTGTTCCCTATTCCATTTAAGACACTGGCATTTGGATTTTTGCTACAGGCAGGTAAATGCAATCCTAAAGTGGTTAACAGATCTAGAGTATAGGTGCAACCAGTCCAAAATAGTTGGGCTTTGGAACGATATTCTGTATCAGCAGGGCAGTGACTTTTTCTACCCATCAATTTCAAGATTACAACATTCTGTTTTCAGAGGTATGAGCTACGGACTTTAGATGACAAAAATTGCATACTATGTGGAGCAAACTAGGTCTGTTTTCCTCTTCCCTTCGTCAGGGAACATGTTACAAAAATCTGACATCTTAATGATATAGACATCTTCAGTTCTATACCGTCAGTGTAATGCTAACACGATATTTGGGGCTTCTTTCCCTCCAGGTCCCAAGTCACTCCCTGACTATAATTTAGTCTTCAGAGAGTTCCATGTTGCTGAATTCCAAACTGTGAAGGGGCACAGGGAAAGAAGAACCAGGCAATAGATTATTGACTCCCTCCAAGTACCAGGAAATCAAACTTATAACTCTCTCTCAGAAACACAGAAGCATATGTACATATATACATACAAACATACATATATTTTTTTCCTCACTATGTAGCTCACATATATTCAGTGGCACAATCCCAAGGAAATAAAACATAGACATTTGCTGATTAAAAAATTATATGTAGCTTGATCTTTGTTCCACTCATAAATATTCCCAAAGGATATTTTTTGATTCTGACATCTCAAAAGTGACTATAACAGGTATTTTTTCTAATAATGTATGTATCAGTAAGCAAAGCTATTACTAATAATTTTATTACTAAATTACTTCCCTGGAAGTAAAACTAATTACAGCCTGAATCATTCAAATAGTGACCTGCTAAGTATCTATGCTTAATTTATAAATGATGATTATCATCTGGATTTCTTTTTTAGGCTTATGGAAAAATGATCTTTAATCAACTTTGGAAGAGTGCTGTAGCCAAGCAGTTACTGGAGAATAACTGTTATAGTCATGATAAGGAAATGCAACCAAACAAATAATGCAGCTGCTTTGATGACCTTAACCTGTTGAGTGAGCAATCACTTATCAACCATTGAATATTTCACATTTTACTTCCCTTCACAGCTATGGGTGTGCAAATAAACATGAATAAAAATAACTCAAAAGGAACAATAAACACCATGATGTAAGCATAAGACCATAAATGACATATAATAAAATAATTTATTGATTCTTATTGTAATTCCCTATAACTGGCTAAATGAATATGGGACAGAATCTAGAGAAAACTGAAGTAAGTGAAATCTGCACTCTTCCCCATTAGACACTACTGTCTCATTTTCAGTTTTCCTCATATATTCTAAACCTGTAGCCTAATTCTCTCTCATATCCATTTTGCAACACATACTCTATAATCCTTCATTAAATTCAGGTAAAAATGGTTCCTAACAACTAAACTCTTTCTCTTCCAGGGGTGCTTGATTTTTAATGAAGGTAAGATCTAGAGTGAAATGGAGGAAATGTATTCCAGGAAAGGCCCTGAAGTTCCTGACTCCACCTCAGGCTCTAAATGACCATTTTAAGTATGAACAGGAGAGTAAAAGGAGGGAACATATTTTGCTAGCATAATACTTATTTTTCAACTCTGAGAAGATCTAAGGAACAGATTTTACTCACTGTCCACAATGAATATTCATCATCTGTTTCAGGATTTATTGCTGTGTAACATACTGCCTTAAATCTTAGAAACTTAAAACAATTTATTATTGTTTCTCCCAGCTCTGTGATTGAGCATGTGTGTGGTTCTGACAGGGATGCTCCTGAAGTTGTAGTTATGTAGAGGCAGGGGCTGGAGTCACCTAAAGGCTTAACTGGGCTGCGTATCCAAATGGGTCACTCACATGGCTGGTAGTTGATGCTGGAAGACCACTGGTTTTGTTGATTAGCTGGGTTTGTAGATTTAAGAACCTACACATGGTCTTTCCTGTGGCTTGGGATTTTCACAGCAGGATGGCCACGTTCCAAAAGAAGGGTCCCAAGAGAGAGGATTTCAGGAGCTCCAGGAAGAAGCTGGAAAACTTCTTAGGACAGCTTCAGGCATCGCAGAATGTCACTTCTATCACATTTTATTGGTCACATAAATACCTTAGATTCAAGAACATGTTATTAGATTCTACCTTATGATGTGGGTGTGACAAAGTCACATTGAGAAGGACGTATGGGATGAGAGATATTCTTCAGGCCCTCTTTGGAAAATTCAATCTTCCATATCCTCTATGACAAGATTGCTCATTATTTCCCAAGATCCATTCTCTTATTCCTTTAAAAAATGGATTCTGAGCTATAATTGGGCCCATAGCCATTTCACTAGAAGCTTTATTTTCTAGCTTCTCTTTAGCTGACTGTAGCCATGGGACCAAATGTGAGTGAAAGTGATATGTGTACCTTCCAAACCCCTTCTAAAAAGTGAAGCTGCTTGCCAAGGACTTCTCTTTCCCCCTTTCCAATAGACTGGAAATGATGACTATCAAAGCAACCACAGACACACCATTTGATGACAGCAGAGTCCCCTAACAGACCTGAGCTTTTACATCTTGGGATTGCTCCATGAGAGGAAGTAAAATTATCCATCTTGATTGAGACAGTTCATGAGTCTCTTTGTTTTAGTGGCTTAACCAATCTATAGATATTGTACCCTCATATACTATTTTTCATATCTCTGGAGCAATTATACACTGTCATATGACTACTTTCCTGATTTCTGCTTGAATCCAATAAGGTAGGAGGTAGTGAAATAGTGGATAATATAACACGTTATTGGACTCCAAAGTAAATAATATAATATGCTTACTCTTAAAAGAAGAACTTATTATATCATTAATAATCTTTTACCTTTTTAAAAACCAATCACAGATAACTTTAGAAATTTATTGCTGATATAACAGTTTTCCTGGAGAGTATAGGCAGTTGTGGTTGGTGTAAGTAGGAATAGAATGGGGAGAGAAAAATAGGAACTTTTTTCCATAATAATTCTCATTTTCATGAAATAAAACTTATAATTTTGTTTCAACCCTAAAGTAATTATTGCTACTGTTTCTGTTTACAAAATTTTAAAATAAGTTTTGTTCATATACATCTTCTCACAATTAGCATTTTCTTCAATACTCTGAGAATATATGCTTGAATTGTTATAATTTTACCTGTACTCTAATTTTTCTCCACACAATTCTTAATCTCTGTCAAAGGTACTAGAAGGAGAAGAATTTCCTGACACTTTTGCTAATTGAGAAAAAAATTAATCTGTTTATTTTGTAATTGCAAATGGAGTCTGCAAGTGGAGTTCCTCAGAAAAGAGATTAGTGATAAATTCATATCCTTGGTTGAGAAAATTTAAGCTATAAATGTGTCATTTCAATATTTGAATTTAAAAAGTAAATAGGGAATTTCAAGAGGACTGTTTTAGTCCTTGGGCTTCTGTTTATATATTACAAATTAATAAGGAAGAGAAGATAACTATGCATTCCATTTTAAACTCTTACGTATACCTTCTCTAATTTACTCAACCACAAATATTACATATAATACATATGCACAAAATAAATAAAACCAACTGAAAATAGGAAAGTGCTCAAAATGATTTGCCTGATTTTCTTTACACTTGCCTGGGGCTTGTGCTGGGACTTTCTCTACTACTGCTGTTCACTCTAATGAATTGGTCTCAGAACAGGGGCCCCTAAGTTTCATGAAGGAAAATGACAGCTCTTTATTGGGCAGAAAAAAATAGATGTAGAGCTTCATTTCCCCCTTTGAGTCAAGCAAGACTTCATTATGAGCAAGCTTATGGCTTTACCAAGAGAGCAATGAAAAGAGTATAGAAATTGAGAGTTTATGTATTACATTACTTCACAATGGAAAAGTTTCCTTCTGTATTCTTCCAATGGGCTTATTTCACTTTTATTTAATGAATTTATTTAAATTTTGGAATATATTTGGTTATTTAGAGAATATATAAATGAAGTACAAAAGTAAAAAGCACTAAAATATTTAGTGAAACAGAAGTTTCCATTACAAATTGGTCAATTGGTCCCCATGATCTTTTCTGGAGAAATGATCACAATTCCTTATGAATCTTTTTAGAAACATTCAGTGTATTTACATACATATGCATGTATTTATTTCTTTAACACTAATTTTAGTATAGCATATATATTGTTTTATATAATTTTTTCACTTAATATACCTTGAGATAATCGTGTGCCTGTATTTTTAAAGATGCATTCTCTTACAATAAATTAAGTAGTTCTTTGTTGGTAGGTATGTAAATGCTGTCCCAAGGTTTTGTCCTTATAAACAATGAAGCAATTAATATCATCTTAATGGAGTGGTTCTTTTAAAAGTTTTGACTCTTGTGTGGCAAGCCTTATAAAGTCAAGTATGCTTGAACATATTTTTTTTTTTTGCACCTAGTATTTAAATGGTAGTTTCACTGCATATGGACTTCTAAGAATATGTCTTTTCCTTCAAAATTTTGAAAATATTTCTATTGAGATTGAATAATGTCCTTCAGAAAAGGTATGCACAGGTCCCAACCCCTAGCCCTATGGGTGTGAACCCTTTGTAAATAGGAGCTTTGAAGATGTTTTAGTTAAGGTGCGCCTAAACTGAACAAGGGTGGGCTTTAATCCAATATGGAGTAAGCCCTTATAAGAAAAGGAAACTGGACACAGAAAGAGAACGTCACAGGAAGCAGCAAGAAGTTGGAAGTCAACGGAACCCGGAAGAGAAAGAAGACGCTGCCATGTGCACTATCAAGTGAAAAGCCAAGGAATCCCAAAGATTCCTGGCTGGCTATCCTTTGAGGAAGCAAGCCTTCTAGCATCTGAGACCACTAGTCAATAAATTCCTATTGTTAAACAGGAATACCATTGAATGGTATTTGTTTTAGCACCTAGGAAATAAAAACAATTACTTTCTTAATTTTTTTTTATCTACTGTGGTGGTTTAGAAGTCTGAGATATATTGAAACATGTTATTACTTTGTGTTTTGCTCTTTCTCTCTGGAAGCTTTTAGTATTTTCTCTTTGTCTGAAGTTTGTAAATGTCAGTCATGCATCATGATGTAGGTGTCTCCTTATCCCTTTTGGCACTCTGAGACTAATGAAAAATCTTAAGTCCTTCTCTAATTTGGGGAAAAATCCTCTTAAATGAAGTATTTCCTCCCTTCAGCTTTTTTTTTTTTTTTATACCTCTCCTTATGGCTCAACTTTTATATTTTTAATCTCTTTGTCTTTCCTTTTCTTCACTCCAGCTTTGCATTAGTGTACACAGATATTACCTCCTCATAGCTCTAATGGTCATTTCAATGTCACTACTGTTTTCCTGCCTTGTAATGGTGATGTGACTGGTAATGGTCTACCCAGGGTAATACAGCAGATGGGAAAGACCACATTCAAAAAGTCTTTCTTACCCTGGCTGTGTTGTCCAGCACTTCTGGCTATGGGCTTCCCTTTTTTCACAATACCTGAAACGAAGCACTTCTGTTTCCCAGAATTTTTTATGGTATGAAATTAGCTTTACAGATCAAGAAACCTCCCTCTCAATTCTGGGAGATAATTGGGTGATGTGATGGAGCCAGTGGCTTGTGTTAATTCACTATCACATTAGGAACCAAGGTTGGAAGGTTTATATAGTTAGATTCATAACAATAATTCTACTCAGGATAATTAATCTTTTATTTGCCCATTTAATATATATTGTATCCCTACATGAATATCCTTAGTATATTTATAAAGCCTGTCTCCTCTACTTCCTCCCTCTCCCATCCTCAATTTTAGAAGTTATAATTTATTTCCTTAGTGTATTTCCTTTATAATGTTCCATTATTTATATCAATGTTATTTGATTTAAATGTCATTTATGGTCCATGACTATAAAAATGGACAGTTAGGACACCTTGCAATACTTGATCAGTTTTCTATTGCCAAAATAATGCTTTATAACAAACCAAAAACCTCAATGTTATGCAACAAAAACAAAAAGAGCCCATGAATGTGAAGGTCAATTATTTAGACTTGGCAGTTCTACTCATCTTTATTAGACTCATTCACATATATAGCAATTGGTTGTCAATAGGTGGTCTAGGGTGGCCTCCACTGGAACCATGTGAGTGATTCAGCTCTGCTCCACCTGCTCCATCATCCAGCTATCTGATCAGGTGTTCATTGAAAAGGAAGAGAAAAGAGGAAGTGGAAGCACTCAAGCACTTTTAGAAGCCTCTGATTATTTCAAATTTGCTATGGTGATGTTGGCCAAAGCATATAACAGAAATGGGTCTAGAGAGAAAAGGTGGAGTAGAATGTCTCAGACACAATGTGAGGTCACTGAATAATTATATAGCAAAGGGCATGGATCCAGAGAGGGTGGAAAAATTCGGGCCATTTTTTTTTTTTTTGTAATTAGTCTATCCTTCATCTTCTCTCACCCACCCCCTTCTAACACTACCTGTGTTTGGGACACTGCCATTCTGTTATCATAGTTTCATTTTTACTTCACCGAAATTTTTTCTCTAGTAATTTCCTCAAGAAGAGCACATAGAAATCATACTCCTTCTGGTATTACATGTTCAACATGTTTTTCTATTGTGTTTATATTTTTTGACAATTTAGCTGGGAATAAATTTCATGGGATACACATTTTATCCTTGAGGTATTAATAGATAATGATCCATTATTTCCTAGCATTCAAAGTTCCTATGGTGAAAGACCTACCTGGAATTTTTAATCACTGTAATACTCATGACTTTTTCAAAGTCTGAGAACTTCAGGTCAGGACCTAAGTTGTTTTGACAAATAGAGTTGGAAGAAAACTTGGAATGAGCTGACTGGTTTCAGTTCTTCCAATGATAAAAATCATAATACATAGATTGTTAGATATCTAAATAAAGTGAAAATTTGGAGATAATTCTCTGCCTTTTTCTTAATAGTTCATATATCTTGAATAAAATTCATGTAAGACATAATTTTATTTAGCTTTTAATAAAAAATATTTACTTGTAAAGAGTATCCTCAAATTCCTAAACTTATTTTTTCCTATAATGAATTTACTGTATTTAAGAAGGTAATATTTATCTTAGTGCTTTAAAGAGAAATAAAGTTCTCTTAACACATTAGAAAACAATAGCCAAAATACTGCTTCAGCTCTCATACTCTTTTCTGCTTTCCCCAAAACACTCAATTTAAATGAAGGATATCACAGGAATTGGTTTTAGAAGTGTCTCTGTTTCCAACTTCACTGTCACAGTAAAATTATTCTCTTTTGAAATTTGGAAGTTTATAACATCCTAGGAACAAAGTAAGTCTTTGTTTTCAATCTTAATAATTGCTGATGCATCAGCTATCTCGCCTCATGGTTATTCTCTCCTTTCTCAGTCTATTAACTTGCTGTTCCAGGCTCAGTAATCTGTAACTAACTCTAGAGACCACAACATGTACAGAGATTTGAGTGTTATCCCTTAAGCTCAATACATAGTTCAAAATCGGTTTGGTAGATATTCCTCTTTGAATTCAGTTTTATTTTATCTGATCATCAAAAGTAGGATAATTGATTGAGATCAGTCTTGTATTTTTAATGATTAATTTTTATTCTTCATCCACATGCTCTTCTATATTTATTGGCTAGTTATAATAGAAAAGTGTGTTTGTTTCCTTTTTGCTCCTTCTATAGTTGTCATTATTGAAAAGCATTTGCTTTTCTCTAGTTTCTATAGGAAAGGTGATTCAGAACTAGGAAATTTTACATTGGCAATACTGCACAAAAAGTCTGTCATCATGTAGCCCCTATTATCCTCTAGAGGAACTCAAAACATAGTGT
The DNA here is from genome assembly GCA_029593785.1 of Cabassous unicinctus. Taxonomy (NCBI): domain Eukaryota; kingdom Metazoa; phylum Chordata; class Mammalia; order Cingulata; family Chlamyphoridae; genus Cabassous; species Cabassous unicinctus. The sequence goes on along the minus strand of JAQZBX010008046.1, from coordinate 15,755 downwards.
TAGTTAAGGCTGAGATTTTCTTGCATTCGGAAGTTTAGTATATTATGTCATCCTTAACTATTGAAAAACTTCACTGTAACTATAGGATTTTACTTTAAACAATCACCAAGCAAGGCTCAGGTTACTCAAGTTTTTTCAACTCCATATCTAAAACTTAATTTATTCTTATTCTATATGAAGTTAGCTTATCCTACTGAAAAAGAGAACATTTAAGGTATCAGGGGAAGAACAACTGCTTATTTTTTTATAAAAAGTAAATATTTGAAAAAACACTCAACATGAATTTGTCTTTTGTGATTTTATAAAGCCAATTTCTCTTCCTTGCATGGAAGTTTCTTGCAGTGTTGTTATTGCTATTAATGTGATATCATATCAATTCCTCCATTAAATGAGACTTATAATATTATAATCTCTGGGTACATTTCAATGTTTTATTTTATAAATGCAAAACACAATGGAAATGCTTTCAATTCAAAATGGCAAAAACATAGGAAATGTGTACTAAGGCAAAAACACTTGTAACAATGACACAAATCCACTATCCCAGGGAAAATGGACTAGAGTTTGTTTCAGTAGCTCCATGTCCCATGCTTATCTGCCCAAGGCACTGTTGGGACCTGAAGCCTGGCCCCAAAATAATAATCACCCATGCCCCATACTATGAAAGTCACAATCTGATTGCCTCCTTGCACCATTTTCCAAAGAAGAACATCTAAGTACTATATCCCAATCAACTCCCAATGGAGCAGAAAGCTCATATCAACTCCATGTAGGGAAAATAGAAATCTTTACTATAATTGCAGCAACCAAAATGGCTACCTATCACAAAGCTAAAAGCATAACAGCAATAATATAATAAGGTATGTTGTACTATTGTCAATTATTTCTAGCATTAGGGAATATGTCAAACAGGAGCTGGGAATCCTGCTCTCACTTTTTTAATATGTCAAAAACCTCCTCTTTTTCCCTTTATGTCTTTTATCAGCTACTCCCAAGACAAATGATCTTGTTATGTCAAATGGCAGTTTAAAGAATGAGATAGATGTGGGATCCAGGAAAGGATAATTGTAGCTTTTGATATAGTACCTCAGTAGTTGCATTTAGCTTGGGAAATTAACCCGCTATTTTTTCATGAGAGTAACTCTGAAACATGGTATTTATTTTGGTTCTATGCTATTATTTGGAAGTTGGATATCTACCCAAATATACCATGGCTACAAATAATAGAAGTACTGGAACTGGTGATATTAGCTGATATCTTCCTATCAGCTAATACTATCAGCTAAGTGTTATAAGTGTTATAAGGCTTTATAAGTGTTAAATTGGCACTGCGACTAATCTTATAACACTGAATGTAAATGTCTGTTCAGCAAAACCATGACGATGTCTTTCAGGGTGAAATGATTCAATTTGGTTACGTATATTGCTTCCTTAATGTGTTCCCAGATTCCTCCAGCAAGAGGCTGAAATGATCTGTATAATTCTGTTTGTGCACATACTTGTTCAGAAATATAAACTAAAAACAGATTAATGAATAATTAATATTTATTAATCATATTTTTGTATATTATAAAAATTATATTTTGGTGCAGGTCTTCTTATCAGTCAGACAAAAGGGAAAATTGACTTGAGAACTCCAATGTCACTGACTTCTATGAACCAAAAAAACAAAAAAAAAGAAAATCTAGTGAATTGTTCATGGATACAGGGGAAAAAAAACTTATTTTAGAGATGAAAGATTGGTCTAATAACAATTATTTAAGAAAGCTTTTTTTATTTAAAAAATTGTTTTTTATATCAATATTACAAATTACTCTGTTAACACAAGATAACAACTACAATAACAATAAATCTGCTACAGTCCGAAGTTACACTGTCCTCTTATTTTTGTTCATTCCTCAACCTTGAGGGATTTGGGATGATGTTCACTCTTACTGCTTCGGGCTGCGAAGGAATGTAGATATTATGGGGCAGAAGAGTGGAATTATTTTGCTCACAGTTGAAGACATTCCTTGCTTTGGGGATGAGTGCTAGTCCATCATCAACATTTTGTCAGTTGTCCAGGACAAGCCCGAAGAACTGGAGAGTAGGAGTTGGCTGCAACAGGCGTAGGAACAATCTGAAGGCTTTAAGTCTCTGAGAAATATACTTAACAGGTAAATTGAAAATTATAGGTTCAAATAAAAGAGGTAGAAGGATCATGATTAGGGGATTTATAAATGAGCATAACTATGCTATATTGGGGAAATATCTTTTCATATATTCCCAGATAGAGCCCACCCAGGGGTGTTGATTTCATGAGGCTGTGTTGCTTGTCTATGGTGTCCAGATGTTCCTAGGGCTCTCAGGAAAAAAATTTGTTTGAAACTTTGTTTACTATGGTAGTTTGTGAATTCTGGCTGAGACCTGTATATTGTAACTTCCAGAATAACCTCCCAGATTCACTTTTAAATCTCTTAGCCATAAAAACTCTGTTTTATTTAATATTCCCCCTTTTGGTCGAGGTCTTTCTCCAAATGCATTATCAATCATCACATGCTTGGTAATCTCTGGGAGTCATGTCCCACATTGGGGGAAAGATAGTGAGTTTATTTGCAGAATTTGGCTTAGAGAGAGGCCACACTTGAGTAACAAGGAGGTCGTCAGGAGATAACTCTTAGGCTTTAATTATAATTACACTTAGTTTCATTAGTACAGGAATAAGGTTCATTAGTGCAAACGTTAAGATCAAGGGCATGCTTATTAGGCTGTTTTCTTTTATTGGGCAAGGCTTATATATTCCAGAGCTTTTGACCCTCTTATTTGAGAAAGTAGCAGAATTTCCCCAGTTGGGAAGCTTAATATTTTGTTAGCTATTTTAAGGACCTCTATCTATCCAGAAAACATACCTATGGCAATAAGGACACATTTATATCCCATAGAAGTATGCAGCCAAATAACATTCAAGATGTTCAAAAGGCTCTGTCTGTTGAAACACCTGACCATGTCCCACATTTACCTTCTTACAGGGTTATGTTAATTGACAAAAGATCATAATTTATATACTCGCCTTAATTCTCATGTAAAATTCTTCCTCTTGATTTTTTTCTTTTTTACTGAAGATGAAGCTTTGGCCTGCAGCTGGCTGCATGTACTTTCAGAGAAGCCTCAGAGTAAAACAGTATAACTGACAAAGTTGGTGGTTTCTGTGACATATAACATTTTTATAAGCAAGGTTCTGATACCATCCCCCTTATTTTTGACACTTAATATTAGTTTGGTACCTTTGTTACAATTGGTGAAAGAATGTTAAAATGCTATTGTTAATGATAGTTCGTATTTTCCCCCATATACCACCTTATTGTTTATACTTTGTGCTAGTGATGTACTTTTGTTATAGATCCTGGAAGAACATTCTTCTATTTTTATCATTAACCACCATCCTTGGCCTACACAGGGTTCACTGTGTTATACAATCCCATGCTTTTTCTGCTAGTTTTCCTGCTAGTAACATATATGACCCAATACTTCCCCTTTTAACCACATTCACATACATACTTTAGTTCTGTTAATTACACTCACAACATTGCACTACCATCACCTCTGACCATTTCTAAACCATTACAATCAACCTAATAATGAATTCTGCACAGAGTAATCATCAGCTTCCTATTCTCTATCCCCTTTCTATTACCTGATAAGCTATCAACTAGGTTATACCTCTATGAGTTTGCTTATTATACTAATTCATGTTAGTGAGACCATAAAATGTTTGTCCTTTTGTGTCTGGCTTAATTCACTGAACATAAGGTCTTTGAAGTTCATCCACGTTGTTGCATGCATAAGTACTTTCATTCCTTCTCACAGCTGAGTAATATTCCATTTATGTATATACTACATTTTGTTTATCCATTCATCTGTTGATAGACACTTTGGTTGCTTTCATCTTTTGGCAATTGTGAATAATGCCACTATGAATATTGGTGAGCATATACCTGTTCATGTTCTTACTTTCAGTTCTTCTGGGTATATACCTAGTAGTGGAATTGCCAGGTCATATGGCAATTCTATACTTAGCTTCCTGAGGAACCATCAAACTGTTTTCCACAGTGGCAGCACCATTCTACATTCCCACCAGTAGTGCATGAGTTTTCCTATTTCTCTACATCCCCTCCAATACTTGTATTTTTCTGTAATTTTTTAAAAACTAGTGATCAGTCCAGTACATATGAAATGGTATCTCATTGTGGTTTCATTTTGCATTTCCCTAATAGCTAGTGATGTTGAGCATTTTTTCATGTGCTTTTTAGCATTTATATTTCCTCTTTGGAAAAATGTCTATTTAAGTCTTTTGTCCATTTTCTAACTGGGTTGTTTGTCTTTCTGTTGTTGAATTGTAAGATTTCTTTATGTTTTCTGGATGTTAATTACTTATTGGATATGTGGTTTCCAAATATTTTCTCCCATTGAGTAGGCTGCCTTTTCATTTTCTTGACAAACCCCTATGAAGCAGAAAAGTTTTTAATTTTCAGGAGATCCCATTTATCTGATTTTTCTTTTCATTCTTTAATTTTTCTTCTCATGCTTTGGGTGTAAAGTTTATGAAGCCATTGCCTAACACAAGATCTCAAAGATGCTTCCCTACACTTTCTTTTAAGAGTTTTATGGTCCTGGCTCATATATTTAGGTATTTGATCCATTTTGAGTTAATTTTTTAATAAGGTGTGAGAAAAGGATCCTCTTTCATTCTTGTGGATATGAAAATCCAGTCTTCCCAGTTCTATTTTTTGAAAAGACAGTTTTGCCCCAGTTGAGTGGACTTGGCAGCCTTGTCAAATATCAATTGGCCATAGATGTGTTTTGAGAAAGTTTCTATTTCCTGTTTAAATGTTTTATTTCCCGCTTAAAACCTTTAGCCTCAGAGGACTTCAGAGGGCCTACAACTTCTACTGGTCATTGCTTTTCACATATGCTTTTTTAAACCTGAGTTCCTGCAGCTCCAACCTGGATTTATGCACAAACCAGAGAAGGTTTGCATTTCCCTACTGAGACTTGAGAGGTTCTGTAATAACATCCTTACCAAAAATTCTTCGGCCAATAGCTGCAAAGTCATCTGGACGTTTGGCTATTTCTGAACAAATGAAAACCAATGTAAGATAGAAAATGGACTCTAAATTTATAATTATATTTGGGAAAGTAGTCATGATGCACTTTAAAGAATGAGTGTCTCATCTGAAATAGAAATCTTTTGAAACTATTCTACCTATAACCTTTTCTGTAAGCTAAGGATTTGACAATCTTTTCCCAATTATAAATGGATTCTTGAAGACATGTTAGCCTATTTGGTTCCTTTTATTTGTCCATCCATTCAACATCCATTCAACATCCATTCAACATCATTGAGAAACTACTGTATGAGTTCTGGGAATACAACAATGAATTAAACAGATAATGGGAGAAATGAATCAATAAACTAGGTATTCGAATATAACTGATAATTTCAGATAGAGATAGATGCACAAAATGAAATAAAACAAGGGAGTGGAATGTAAGCCAAACATTGGGGGATATGTTTTCCTGAGAAAGCATCATTCAAGCTGAGACCTGGATGACGAGGAGTGAGTCCCACTGCACTCTGAGGGAGCTGTGTTCCAGGCAGAGGGAGTAGCAAATGCAAAACAACAAACAAACAAACAAACAAACAAACAAAACTTTGCTGTAGGGTTAAATGAAATATAACCTGTTTCTATAATAGCAACATCTATATAACACGTGCCCAAGAAAATCGCATAATAATCTTAAGGAAATATCACTGCTCTCTGCTGTCCGGGTGTTCTGTCAGGACACGAAGAATCCAGGAGTAAGGGGAAAAACCAGTACTAGGAGCAATTTGCTTTGTAAATTCCACACAGTACACTTTTTAATGTGTTGATGGAAAAGTCAGGGTGTCCTTCCTTAGCAACTGTTCTTTCAAAACTTAGCATTTTGCTCTATTCTTGATATCTCTCCGAATCTGCCATTCTTTGTCTTTAAAATGAAAACTCTGGGGATTCAATACCATTAATCTATCGAGTTATTAAAAAGGCACAATGTTCCCCTTCAGTTAAAATAAAACATTTCTGTTAGTTTGGAAAACTCTTTGACATTGACTAACTATTATTGTGTAAATAATAGATCTACCACTCAAGAAAGCAGTCTTCCTCTATTGACATTATTTTTCTCTTCAGCTTTTGATGCAAGACCAAAAGAAATGGAACTGTGTAGACATAATTACATGTTACAGCAGCAGTTAATGCATTCACTATTATTCCCCCAAGGGATAAAAGGCCCAAATATCTATTCCTGTAGTCAAAATGATTTTGGAACACAACAGGGATAAAATAGAATTTAAGAAATAATAGTTACAGCTTCATAATTAAACTCACTGCTGAGTGGGTACTCTTTAAAATTTGCATATTGGTGTTTGGCCAAGATAAAACTCCCAATGGCGTAAGTGTGTGTTCCGAAACTCATTTTCTAAATAGTTTTGAAAAGGTGGTTATAGGAACTGTATTGTTCAAAAGCAAATCTAAAATCCACTTGGAAAACAATGTAAATGTCCTAGCTGGGCTGACAATTTTAAGACTGCTGCTGCATATATCATTAGGTAACTTGAAGAAAAATTGACAATTTTACTTAGTGTATAAAAGTAATCTCTTTCCCAAAGAAATGTCACAGAGTAATTTCAGAAATATTCACAAGTGCCTGAATGAATGGAGTAGATTTAAAAATATTTTTTTCCCAATAAGTCAGATAAATTAAAACAAAATCTCCTTCACTCTATTTCCTCATCAATTCCAACTTTTCCAGTGAATTTCATGGCATCATTTGCTAACAAACTCTCTCTTCTAAAAATATAAGAGTGTCAAGCCAGAGGGAGAAAAACAATATTCAAAGGAAAGAGAGGCAAATAAAAGATAATTGGGGGAAGCTTAAGAGATTGCTTTCTTTTTTCCTATCTTTTCTTCCAGCAGCAAAGAGGGCAGAGGAAAATAAAAAGGGAGGTAAATGTTTCACTCTACACAGGGTTACATTATTTTGTGGCTTTAATGTGCATCCAACTATGAATTCTTTCTAACAAAACTTTATTATTAAAGTGAAACCTAGTGAACTTTGGATGGACTGACATAAATGCTAGCATGTGTATTTACATACAGATCTAATGGAGGAAAAATACTCAGAGTTTGGAGTTGAATTCAGCTCACTACTATAATATGGGAAACAGCACTGTACTTATTCACCTATTTTGAAGTCTGTCATATGAGGTTGGCCATATCAACAGAAGATGTCTGTTCCATCTTTGGGGAGGGGTTGAAAGTTGGTAGAGAAGAAAAGTTTGATTTCAATGCCACTCATATACTATTCTGACACCGGCTTCAAGGAAATTTTGCTAAATTCGAAGGAAAGAGAGGGGGCTATATAAATATGTTAAATATACTTGGTTAACATTAAAAGGTGCTCTACAAATTAAGAAAGTAAGTCAGCACTCTTTGGGTTTTTTTAAAAGACTGAACTGTTCAGAGAGGACCTTGCTCTACTGACGTCACTGTAATAATGGAAATAACCCCGTGATGTACGACTTCTGTGCTAGAGTTTGCACATACCTGTGATCCTCAATCTTCTAATAATCACCAATGTGCAGTCTACCCTTGAGCATAGCACAGTGCTGACCCAGTAAGCATTTCCTTAATGATTAATTATGACCTCCAAGTCTTTAGGTATCCTTTAATGTCAGGATGGATAACCTTTTCCTGATGAGAAACTGACATTGTAGTGGTGTCAGCTGGTGGGATACTGGTGATGCAATTTCTGGCTCTGGTATCAGGATTGGATAGAAATGCAGTTGCCAATTAAACTGGGACTATCAACACATCCTCCTCAGCTCTACAGATACAAATGCATCATGGTTTAGGATCATCATTTCTACTGCCCCCAAGTTTTGTTTTCTGAGCTGCTAATAGAGATAAATAATTTTGTGGGATTATTCCCACTGTCTGTCCTTCATTCAGGAAGGTAGAATACAAGTGAACCAAAGGAATCTATCTGGACAATGACTAATCAATAAACAGAGCAAAATGGCAGCTGGAAATGGAGAGAGAAAGCTTGACTGTGAGTCCTGTTCCATCACTTATTCTTTTCACTTCCTTCTGTCACTTGCTAATATTCAATTCCTCAGCCTAAAACAAGGATGGCAAGACCTGTTCTCCTTACTTCCCAGGGTATTCCAGATACCCTCCTGCATCAGGGTACTTGTACTAGTTCCAGATGGCCATATGGCTAAGTTCCATAATTGCATGTTTTAGCAAATAGCCTCTTCTCCATGAGGACTTCTGCAGATACCGTATTTAAAATTTAAGCTATCTTCTTCCTTCATCCCAGAACATTTTTTTTTTCAATACCTTTTGCAGCTTTTTTTTTCTTTCTCCTGGTACTTAACACCTTTTAACAAGCTACATACCTCTCTTATTTATTATCTTTGTTGTTTATTATTCCCTCCTCTGGAGCATAAGCTCCATAAGAAGAGAGATTTTATTCCCTGATGTGCCTGGCTCATAGTAAGAGCTCGTGTTGAATGAATGTTGAAACAATCCAATAATGGATTTAAAGTACATTTATTTAAAACAATGTATGGAATTAAATGGATTTAAAATACTTATTTCACATATGAAAATCATTGTATTCACGTAATAAATCTTTACTAAAGAAATATTCCCAATGTGAAAAAGGCAAGAGAGAAGAAAGAATGAAATTACACATAGACATCCCAGATTGTAGTTATCCTATTTTTCTCTGTTTAACCTATATATTTGGGGTGACCTTTGTGAAAGACATAATCTGCCTCCACACCAGAGAAAGTGGTAGTAGACAGATTTTGCAGCTTGCAACTTGATGGTATAAGTGAATGAGGTTTTTTTTTTAATCTGATTTTGTAAGATGTTTAATAAATTACTCATAATATAAGGGTCTCAACTAAAGACTTAACTTTGCTGCTGCTGATTTAGAATTTCATTCTTTCAGATAGAATGGCCATTAATCTCACTTTTACCCACCAGTGAAATCCTCGTTATTTCAGCACACAGCCTGAGCACATGCATCCCATAAAAACAAGCCAGAGGAACTTAGAAATGGTAGCCTTTCTGGTTACAGAAAAATAATTCTGTGGAATATTGCACTTTTCCATGCTCCAATTTTACGTGTGATAACTGGTGATCCCCATGATGCTTTAGATAGAGATTTCCCAGAAGAAAATTACCTAAAATATAGGTGATTATCAATTCTTCTCCAGATTCATAATTTAGAGTGTGACTTCTTGGCTTCAATCACTAGCAACTTATGTTTCAGGAGGCAGTTGAAACTCATGCTGGTTACAAAGTAAAAAGAAGAGAACAATTAATGTGCTTAAATCAAACAGTATTTTAGAAATAGACATTACCATTGGAAAAAATAGGCTCATAAAAAAAGAGAGAACAGTATGTTTGTGTGTTTGTCTGGGGTGGGGGGGTGGGGGGAGATGTTTCCCTGTAATAAAGAGAAATTTCCAAAGAGAAAGAAGAACAAAGCTCAATGGATGGAATGAATCTCTCCTAGAACCGTCACCAAACTCCTAATTCAAAAAGACAGGGATTTGAATATAAAGAATTGCTTAGACCTCAATCTCTTGAGAAAAATGACTTTTTGGAATGTAGATTTAAGACAAATCATTAACTTTGTAGGGGAATATTTGTTCTAAAAATATACTCATTTTGTTATTAAGTTACGTATTCATATAATCACTTCAGATCATAATTATATCTTTAACTAATCTGTCTCCTCTTTGTATGTCAAAGTAAGCACAGTTCTGAATCACGGTACATAGAATATTTTTAAAATATGGTTGTTTAAGTGGGAGATTCCAAGATGGATATTACATGTTTTATAGTTTGGCTTTGGGTAGTCTTGTCCTTTATGTTCTGATTCAGAGAAGCCTATCTCCTCTGCTGCTGAAATACTAGTTTCAAATAAAATTTTCTAGTGTATTGGCACCCATTACCCAGATCTGCTGCCTCACTCTCCTTTTCTTCTGTCTTTTCCATCTTTCACCAATCAGCTAGAAGGGCATAATTCTTGAGGTTGGGAGTGGGGAGGAAATTGAGCAATCTGAGCCACGTATGAGATATAGGCTTATTTAACACGATGAATTCTATAAATCAAAGAATTGAGTTCTTCCCAAATATGAGATACTCTTTTTGAAATTGATTATAATACTAACAATGTGATAGGCAAGAAAATAGCCCATTGTTTTTTAACTTTATCAAATGTTCTCTAAATAAAATGTGGAGGTTATGATGGTTAATTTCCTGTGTCAACATATCTAGACTTTGGTGTCCAGTTGTTTGGTCAAGCAAGCACTGATCTGAATATTTTTGTAAAGGTATTTTGCAGATGGATGTGCATATATAGTCAGTTTATTGCATCTACAATCAACAAAGGAGATTGCCCTCAGTAATGAGGGGAGTCTCCTCATCCAATCAGATGGAAGTCTTAGAAGGCTGAACTGAGGATTTCATAAGTCAGAAAGAAGAATCTCTGCATCTTCTTCAGCTAGCCAACTTCTCCTGGAGTGTTTACTTCACTTTTATCAGAGATATCAACTTGCAGCTTGCCCTGTTGAATTTGGATTTGCCAATACCCTTGGACCCATGGTCATTTGAGACAATTCTTATAATAAATAACTCTCTCTCTCTCTCTCTCTCTATATATATAGAAATATTCCCTATATATATATATATAACCTGTTGATTCTGTTTCTCGGAGAATGCTGACTAATACAGAAGGTATTAGTTTTTAGTAAATTACCATAAAATGAATGTGTGATGTATATCTGTCAATTGCCTCAACTGTAAAATGGCAATCCATTAAGCCATGTTTTCCCATTGTATTTACTAGTCAATTAAATGAGCCACTCTTGAATTACTAGGTTTCCTCTGATATAAGATATTTCATAAATTGACAGGAAACAACCAGAATTCAGTATATAACTTATTAGAATTTGGTGTTACAACTCCTTTGTTTTCCCCAAATAATTGACCTTATTTTGCCTTTTTCACTGCTCCTCTAGGGAGTTATGCTGGTGTTAGCATTTGGGGAGAAGAGGCAGAAGCTCCCTTCTATAGAGGTGTGTAAGATTTAGGTTGTTCTTCAGGCCAACAAATAAATATCCCATTGTTTTGCGTAAAATAATTTTAAGGACACCCTTTTAGAAATTGCCACTCTATATCTTTCTATACATACCATTCTCCTTAAGATAAAAGTTGCAAACTGGTGGCCTCTCAGCTGAATTTAACCCACAAAAAAATTAATTTTCTAATGAAACTCTTTATCTTTAGATGATTGTAGATTCACATGCAGTTGTAAGAAATAATACAGAGATATCTCATCTGCCTTTTACCCAGTTCCTCCCAGTATTTACATCTTGAAAAACAATAGGAAAATATCACAACCAGAATATTGACACTGCTACAGTCCACTGTTCATATCTTCAAGCATATTTTATTCCACAATTTCAACCCACTACACATAGTGTTTTAATCTGAATAATACCCAATATTTACAAATCAGAACAATTTACATAATAGTGTGTATTTCTGGCATTCTTTGGAAAAATCCCATCTCTCAAAACTGAGGCTGCCATTCTACATGTTACATCAAGCTAGAATTGAAATGAATTCTTTGCACCAGTCCTCAACCACTTCATATTTCTCCTTAACACCTGGTCCAATTTAAGTATTTATGTTATCGTAACTGTTCTCTACTATAACCTGGTTGGAAAGCCCATAATCCCTATCTTAACATGGGCATATCCCAGTGTCCAAAGCTTGCCAATTATCTACCAGAAGGCATTCCATCTCTGCCTGTGGTCAGTTGTAACCTGGAAGACTAAAGGTAACATTAATCCTCTGTAAGGTGAGTAATTGGGGTCAAATAATTTAATGCCACCAGGTAAAAGCAAATGGAATTATATAATGCCAAATGAACAGTTATTATTTCCAGGTTTGGCTTTTCCCCTGAGGTCCTAGCATGTATTCAACAACCTACTTGACATTTCCACTTGGAAATTTAACACATCCAAATTTAACACAAAGAAAAGAGAACATTTGTCATTCTCCTCCTAAACCTGTTTCTCTTTCAGTCTCTATTTCAGAAACAATTTCCACCATGCACCCAATTGTTCAAGCCAAAGACTTGGAAATGATCTTTGATTGGTCTCTTTATCTGAAACCACTTCTTTTCCTTCCCCCACATCAAATCTATTTAAAAGCCTTATTGGCTGTGTCTCCAAAGTATATCCTTCCTCTGACTACTTACCATCAAAAATAAGTCATATTATCTTTCACCTGGGCTACTGCAATAGCTTCCTAATTATTATATCTGTTTCCATTCTAGCTCCCTAGAATGCATTCTATATTCTGTAGCTAGATTGCTCTTCTAAAAGCCTAAATCACATCTCTATGCAATTTAGCACTTGTCTGTTTCTTCAGTCTCATTTTCTTTTATTCTGCAAATTGTACACCCAACTCTTCTTCTTTTTCCATTTTACAAAGGCCTCAATCTCTTTTTCATCTCAAGGCTTTTTGGACATACTGTTCTCTCTTCCTCAAAGACTCTTTCCTTACTTATACACATAACTCAGCCCTCATCCTTTAGTTCTTAGTTTAAATATCACCACATCACAGAGATTTTTGCTCATGATCCTAGTGAAAGTTGCACTTTTTCCTGCACCAGTGTCACTTCTTACCTTATTATACTCTTCTATCACTCTGCATTTGCTGTTGTATTTATTATCTGTATGCTGTCACTGTGATATGGGCTCCATGAGTTAAAGAACTTTCCCTATCTGTTCACTGCTGTATTCCGCAAACCTAGACTATTGTCAAGTACATACATATAGTCCATGTTCAATAAAAATTGGTGGAATGAGTAGATGAATGATTATTGAAATGAAAGTATGAATTAAAAATGGCAATTGAGTTTGGCTAAAAATTATGAAAGTCTAATATAAAGTCTTCCAAGGTGTAATTGTTTTAAACATTTAAAACTTATTTCAGCATGGTGAGTAAACAATTATCTTGAGTAATGCACCAGAACTTCTACTTCCAGCCACAACAAGGTAACAGGGCACAGATTTGCTCATTTGTCCTCCCACCTTAAGCAACTAAAAATCAGAAAAATATATGAAAATAATTGTTTTTAAACACTGAAGAATGAAAACAATAGGGCAATGATAATTAAAGGCTGAAAACTAATGAGATGGCTCTAAGATTGTTTCAGCTTACTTCTTAGAGAGAGTCTATAGGCCAAGCACAGCGAGAGGGATCCTAAACAGAGCCTGGCTGTCTGCCTAAGTTGAGGAGTCAGAGTTGAGAACTCTGAGAAATCAAGGTAACTAGAATTTGCAGGTCAAATTACTGGAGAACAGAGAGGTGAACAGGGGTCCAGAAATCTGAAATAGTTTCCCCTAGATTTTTAAGCTAAGTTCTGATCAATACATGCTTGTAAGGAAACCCTCTCAGAGTAGGGGGGGGGAAAAACTACCAGAAAGGAACAATCAGAGCAATGGCTGTAGCTCACAGAGGGCCAAGAATAGTTTTTCCACTAGTTCAAATGAAAAAAATAAAATAAAAATAGCAACTTGTAATATACAGGGTATCAAAAAGAATACTCAAGAAAATATTGCCTCACTGATAAGGAAAAATTATCCTTAGACTAATAGCTTTTTTGGTCCCACTTAGCAAAGCATAAGACAAGCCTTAAAATAATGAGACTGTTTTCAAGTAACTTAATCCAATAATATTTCTCAGATAAAAAAAATACACAGGTCCTAAAAAATGAAAATTCATAAGGTCTGGCATCCAATAAAAAATTAGCAGTTATGCAAAGAAGCAGGAAAATATGAATTTTAACAATGAGGAAAAATGCATTCAACGAAATGACAGAAATGATGGAATTAAAAGAAAATTAAAACAGTTTTGCTATATTCCATATGTTCAAGGAGGTAGTGGGAAGTATGAACATGTTAAGGAGAGACATGGAATATTATCAAACTTTTGGAGATGAAAAATATTATGTTTAAGATTAAAAACTACATTGGGTAGGATTAACAGGATATAGACATGGAAGAATAACACATTAGTGAACATAAACATGTATCAATTTCATTCTGTCAAGAATGAAACATTCAGAGAAAATAAAATGAACAAAACATGAGTTGTGGGACATTAAAGAGCTTAATATAATCTAATTTGAATTTCCAAGAGAAGGAAATGGCTAGAAAGAATTTTGAAGAAATAATAACTAAATTTTTTAAAAAATTGATAAGAGCTAAAAATCTCCACTCTAAGAAGCTAACAAATATTAACCTTAAGAAATGTGAAGTAAATTACAAGGCATATCATAATAAAATTGCTTAAAACCAGTGCTTTGGAGAAAAAAATCTAACACCCAGGGAAAAATATTACATTATATACAGAAAAATGAAGATAAGAATGCAAGCCAGCAAGAAAATAAAGATATACCAACCTAACATTAGTCAAAAGAGACCTGGATTAACTATATTTTATCAGACAAAGCAGATTTCAAAGCAAAGAATATTAACTGGGATAAAGAAGATCATTTCACATGATAAAGAAGTCAATTTAATAAGAGGTCATAACAGTATTAAACGTTATTTCCCTGATAACAGTGCATCAAAATAAATTAAGAAAAACCTGATAGGATAGGAAGGAGAAATAAACAAATCCACAATTATTGCCAGAGATTTCTGCATCCTTTTCTCAATGATTGATAGGACAACCAATGTGACCTAGTACACTAAACCAAACAATAGTAAAATACACATTTTTTTTCCAAGTGCACATGAAACATTAACCAAGATAGACCATATTCTAGGCCATAACATATGTTTCCATAAATACAAAAGGATTTAAATAAGGCAATGTATATTTTTTATCACAGTAAAATTAAATTAGAACTCAATAACTGAAAAAGATATTTGAAAAATCCTAAAACATTTGAAAACTAAATAAAACACTCCTTACTAACCAAGAGATCAAAAAAGGAAGTGAAATGAAAATTAAGAATTATTCTGAAATGAATGAAAATAGAACATATCGAAATTTGTGTCATATAGCTAAAGCAATGCTGAGAGGGAAATATTAAGTTCCTATATTATATAAGCAGAGCAAACTAGAAGCAATGACCTAAACTTCCAATTTCAGAAACAACAACAACAAAAAAGAGATCAAATTAAACCCACATCAACCAGAAGGAATCAACGAAAGTGCAACAAATCAAACCAAAGATCAGAAAATAATGCAATGGAAAAGAAAAAAAAATCAATGAAACCAAAGCCTTTTTTTATACCATAACATTCACATTTTTGCATGTGATTCCAAAGAACAAATTTTTCATAGACAAATTATTGAACAAAATTAAGAGGAGCCGATTCAGTTAAGAACCTATCAACTTAATTCAACTCAACAAAGGGTCGTGTGCTAGGCCTTTGCTAGATGCTGAACCAAGGAGTGTGCAACAAAGAAAGCAGGATGGCAGGTGGTGCAGAGGTGAGCAAGATCTAACCTGGCAATTAAAGCATATAGTGTACCACCCTGTTCTAATAATATCCCTATTGAACCATATTTTGATTATATCTAAATGCAAGCTATGACAACATCACTGTTTAATATCTGGAACTTAAGATA